>JACVVK020000009.1:2865000-2890000 GCA_018292915.2 Batillaria attramentaria | reverse complement strand
ATGTTCATTTATTTATACAACTGTCTGCGCTACGTGGCTTGTGTTTAGATTTTTGGTCTGTGTCTGATTCAGGACTAGTGTAAATGTGTGCGTGTGTGTGTGTGAATTATTGTTTTGATTTTGTCTTTTCTATTGCACCTTGTTAGCTTATTAACGCTCAGCTGGTACAGTTCGCCCGTTAGGGGGTGCAAATGTATACCAGTCATCTGTAGAATGGGCAAATAAACTCCAGTCGTCCACTAACGGGGGCGACTGTATCCCCGCAACGCCGGAGGGGGTGCAGATGTACTCCGGGGTCTGGCGAGATGAAGTCACGTGGTCGCTGACATCGTTCTGCGACTTTACTTCATGGAAAATATCGACGGAATTGACTGGTATACATTTGCACCCCCTAACGGGCGAACCACACCAACTGAGCATTATGAACAGGCTGAAAGGTGTATGTCATCTACTATTTTTCTGTTCTGTCATACCACTCTTTCTTTACTGGGATGTTTGTTTGTTTGTTTGTTTGTTTGTTTGTTTGTTTGTTTGTTTGTTTGTTTGTTTGTTTGTTTGTTTGTTTGTTTGTTTGTTTGTTTGTTTGGGTGAGGAAATATAAAAGAATTTGACTTTTTAACTTATTTAGTAGACACTAGACTATAGACTAAAGGTTTTGGTGCCAACATTTCCTGGGTAACAGGCCCATCACAGTCCAGGATACATCAGATCACAGGCTCCCCAGTCCGGCTGGACTGAAGCCTGTTCAGGTGGACTGCTCGCTTGTTACCTTAAGATAGCTGTTCCTCCCCTCCCCCCCCCTCCCCCCAACCTGCTCGTCGGGGCCGTCTCCAATCACTCTTGTAGCGGGGACGTTAAACCCTAGGTTACCTACCTACCTACCTACTTACCTACCTGCCTGCCTGCCTGCCTGCCTGCCTGCCTGCCTGCCTGCCTACCTACCTACCTACCTACCTACCTGCCTGCCTGCCTACCTACCTACCTACCTACCTACCTACCTAACAGTTCTCCTTTCGTGCATTCTTGCCGGCCATATCCTATCTGGGCCCGTATGTAAAACTCGAGGAATATTAATATGCCACGGCTATGGGCCTAACCCAGACTAGGACAAAAGAAACCCCAAAACAAACTTAAATATTAAAAAAAAGGAAGCGAAGAAAGTTAGACAAAAATCCTTCAATAACGGCATAGGCACCTTGATGGAATGGACCCGCTTCCTGATTTAACACACACAAAAAAACAACAGAAAATTTAACCCTAGAGCTAGGTTAGTTCGAGGTTAGACTCTAACCCGGGGCTAAACTCCCTAACCCCGACTTTTACATGCGGGCCCTGGATCTCTCGGTTTTTATTTCACAAACCGTTCATCACCCTTGAAACTAATATCTCTTTTACTTTTCTTGAAAAAAAAAGATCTCAGTTACGACTTCAGGAGATTTCTTTTTATGCAAAGTTCCGGATAACTAACTTACTTGGCAGGATTGTGATATTGTGTTTCTGTAAGCTTTGCGTCAATGCATTTTTAGCCGCTACAAGCAAGATCGTACCTCTTGCCAAAACGCCCCTTTTTCATGTCTGTCAGAAGAAGAAAAAACCAAAAGAAAAACTTACACCCTTCCGAAATACTCCAAGTTTGAGGTCAGGATTTTTTTTCATTAATCTCGCTGATAGTTTGTTAGTTTCGGTTTTTCGTGTGCGTGTGTGCGTGTGTGTGTGTGTGTGTGTGTGTGTGTGTGTGTGTGTGTGTGTGTGTGTGTGTGTGTGTGTGTGTGTGTGTGTGTGTGTGTGTGTTTCTATGAATGAGCTTCTTGATCCTTTTTCTTTTCTTCTTTTCTCTTTCGTTTTTTTCTTCTTGTTTTTTTTGTCTGCTGTCTGCGTCAATGTGTTTATTTTGTGAAGATTTTACACACAGCTGTGAGATGAGTAACTTTCAAACAGACCCAATGACAGTACGGGCAGCCATGAGAAAAAGGTGAAACGTTACCTGTATGAGCAACCCTTCCCTTGGCTAAAACCACGCATCAGCAAAGACCACACAAATTCAAAGCCATCAAACCCAAAGCTCTTTACCTTGAAAAAAAAAATTACACAAAAACCAAAACTAGCTTCGTCTTTCTCTCAGCTATTATCTGCACTCATGTCCACGGACCCCATATTTGTGGGATGACCAAGGTGCCTCTAACCTTGCGAGGGCACAAAGAAATACCTGACCCTTTTAATCCAAAAGATAGCATGCCTCATCTCACACAGGTAGCATATCTTCTGACGGTGGTTTGCAGTGAACCGTATGGTGCTTTGGACGGATCCCAAGGCATCTATGCTGTGCATTTCACCTCGCTGGTTCCTTTTTTATCCGCTTTTTTTTTTAATGAGAATTAATGCACTTAGCAGATCGTGACTTCTGATACCGGAGATAATTTCTGCTCTCAGTGTGGTTTCCTATTCAAATCTCTCTCTCTCTCTCTCTCTCTCTCTCTCTCTCTCTCTCTCTCTCTCTCTCTCTCTCTCTCCAAGAATGAGTGCATTTTTAAACTGATGACGCCCAAGGTTTCACTAACAATTTTCCTTTATTTTCTTCTTTTCAATAGGAGGTCTATCTGTGTTTGTACTACATGTATTAGTGTATGGTGTGTGATTTAGAATTTTGAAATGTGCTTTGTTGATGTATGTAGAGTAGGAGGAGAAGATGTAAGACAAGTCTCCAGACCGAATCTTCTATCCTTTAGAAAATAAATTATCATTGTCATTGTCATTGTCATTCTCTCTCTCTCTCTCTCTCTCTCTCTCTCTCTCTCTCTCTCTCTCTCTCTCTCTCTCTGTGTGTGTGTGTGTGTGTGTGTGTGTGTGTGTGTGTGTGTGTGCCCTTGTGTGCGCGGCACTTTTCTTCCCACCTTTGACATTAGGAAAATTACATCTTCATCCCTCCAGGATCCCAACGTCCTGTAGATCCTTAATATCAATTAGAGATAACAAAGAAACCCCGTTGAATTCTGACTGAAATTTTATAATAAATACTGATAGGAAGATCATTTGTGTGTATATTTCTTTATCACATTTCTTAGACGCCAAAGACAGAAACCAAAACAAAAAAGTTGCATGAATTATCTTAATCTAAATGACTCAGATTCGAAATATGCCTGTCTGTTGTTGATCCCAGCTGGAGCCAACTATTTGTGCTGGCCTTTTCCTCTTTGCCCCCGTCTTTGATATCACCCATACGCGATGGAAAAGGACGTTAAACTCCCAAACACCCACCCCAACCCCCATGCCTGTCGTTGAACTCAAAATACGAACATTTTGTGAACACTGTGCTCTCTGCCACAAACAAGCAGACCCTCTCCGTTTACCGCCGTCAGTCCACAACAGTATCATCCATTGAGATTGTCAAAGTGTTGAAGGAAACTTGGCTGCCTGACAGACTCCTCGTTGATGGCGGGTTTAACTCAGGCTACACTAGTAGTTTTCTCCCTAGACATTCCCTGGAAAATAGGCATTCGGAGGGTTAAAAAAAAAAAAAAAGAAGAAGGAAAAAGAGCCAAAAATATTAACAATATTTCTTTTCTCTCGCTAGGAACAGCGTACCTGGGCCGGTTCTCTCGCTAGGAACAGTGTGCCCCGGTCCGGTTCTCTCGCTAGGAACAGCGTACCTGGTCCGCTTCTCTCGCTAGGAACAGCGTATCTGGTCCGCTTCTCTCGCTAGGAACAGTGTATCTGGGCCGGTTCTCTCGCTAGGAACAGCGTGCCTGGTCCGGTTCTCTCGCTAGGAACAGCGTGCCTGGTCCGCTTCTCTCGCTAGGAACAGCGTGCCTGGTCCGGTTCTCTCGCTAGGAACAGCGTATCTGGTCCGCTTCTCTCGCTAGGAACAGCGTATCTGGGCCGGTTCTCTCGCTAGGAACAGCGTGCCTGGTCCGGTTCTCTCGCCAGGAACGGCGTACCTGGTCCGGTTCTCTCGCCAGGAACGGCGTACCTGGTCCGGTTCTCTCGGCAGGAACAGCGTACCTGGGCCGGTTCTCTCGCCAGGAACAGCGTGCCTGGGCCGGTTCTCTCGCTAGGAACAGCGTATCTGGTCCGCTTCTCTCGCTAGGAACAGCGTGCCTGGTCCGCTTCTCTCGCTAGGAACAGCGTGCCTGATCCGCCTCTCTCGCTAGGAACAGCGTGCCTGGTCCGCTTCTCTCGCTAGGAACAGCGTATCTGGTCCGCTTCTCTCGCTAGGAACAGCGTGCCTGGTCCGCTTCTCTCGCTAGGAACAGCGTGCCTGGTCCGCCTCTCTCGCTAGGAACAGCGTGTCTGGTCCGCCTCTCTCGCTAGGAACAGCGTGCCTGGTCCGCTTCTCTCGCCAGGAACAGCGTATCTGGTCCGCTTCTCTCGCTAGGAACAGCGTGCCTGGTCCGCTTCTCTCGCTAGGAACAGCGTGCCTGATCCGCCTCTCTCGCTAGGAACAGCGTGTCTGGTCCGCTTCTCTCGCTAGGAACAGCGTGCCTGGTCCGCTTCTCTCGCCAGGAACAGCGTATCTGGTCCGCTTCTCTCGCTAGGAACAGCGTGCCTGGTCCGCTTCTCTCGCTAGGAACAGCGTGCCTGATCCGCCTCTCTCGCTAGGAACAGCGTGCCTGGTCCGCCTCTCTCGCTAGGAACAGCGTGTCTGGTCCGGTTCTCTCGCTAGGAACAGCGTACCTGGTCCGCTTCTCTCGCTAGGAACAGCGTATCTGGGCCGGTTCTCTCGCTAGGAACAGCGTGCCTCGTCCGCTTCTCTCGCTAGGAACAGCGTGCCTGGTCCGCCTCTCTCGCCAGGAACAGCGTATCTGGTCCGGTTCGCAATCCACGTGGATGATGCATCGCGAATTTCACACACCCGGATCGTGTATGCTGTCGTTCGGGTTCAAACGCTGTGCAGGGCTAAAGACACAAATTGAGCGTGGGGTCATGTTTGGTGTTTATTAGAGGTATTAGAGTGTGTTAGTCTGTAGTGATTTTTGTTGTCATGAAAAAGCGTGATTTTCGTGATTTTTGTGTTATGTAGGTCAAGGCGCATGCCAGACGGTCGCAAACAGAGGCAAGCTGCCAGTGAAGCTGGGAGTTTTTGCACAGAGGTCGAGCACAAGTGAGGCGAGCGGATTTGCGTGAACTGGCTCTCTGGCCTAAAGAGAAAGCGGACGTGCAATACTCCAGCGGGTAGGTGGGGGTGAGAGTGGTGGCACCTATCAGTTTTTTTCGAAACTATTTCCTTCTCCTGTCATTTTTCTGAGGTGCTTCTATGTTTGTGCGTTGTCTGTCTGTCTGTGTGCGTTGTCTGTCTGTCTGTCTGTCTCTCTCGCTGTGTGTGTGTGTGTGTGTGTGTGTGTGTGTGTGTGTGTGTGTGTGTGTGTGTGTGTGTGTGTGTGTGTGTGTGTGTTTTAAATTCCATGTTTTGAAACAGTTTCGCTCGTGAGTGCGCCTCTACGCTCGAAATACTCCATCTTGATTTAGAACATTTAGTACCAAGGGGAGCTCGGGGCTGTTGCAGTTCTCGTTCGCACGGCCAGTCTATAGCATTCAGAGCTTCCTCATATCATCAATTAAGGCACACTGTCTCTAGCGTACATATGCACACGCAAGCACTTACTGTTCCAGAACATAAGTTATCTTCTGCTGAGCCTCGTAATCTTAGACCTGGCGTCTTTAACACGTACACGTCTCTCATTATCTTCAAGGTGTTCCAGCGTTACGAGCAATTTAAATTTCACCCATGGCTGCCACTACACATACTATTGAAACTAATTCTTTCCCCCAATTTGCGCAGCTAAAAAAGAGAAAAAGATCGTTGGCCCGTTGTTTACCTGCCTGTAGGTAAAACCATTGGCACATTACATCACCAGGGGCGTTGGCCAAATTCGCGTCGGCAGGTGTACTCTCAGATGATGCTCCGAAGGAACGCTGTTTAAGACAGCTCGGTTTTCGATGTGCAACTCTTCGACAGTTGCGCTTACAGGAAAACATGCACAAGTACCACTATACAGAGACGCATGAAGTCATAAACTGGATGTAATTTTGATTTATCGCTGCAGCGGAAGATTCATATCATTCTGCGTGATAGCGCGGACTTGTTTTTTTCCTATCAGGTTTCTGTATGACGTCTTGCGGTAAAATGTTGAGCGGTTTCGCAAATCAAAGGTGAGCAAAAATGACAGTTCTTGTGTTGCATGTCCGTAATTACGACGGAACCTGTGAGTGTAAGAGCATTTTTCTATGGCAGAAAGTTAATTCTGGAATGTTTGCTTCCAGATAAAACAGACGTTGAATTAACTTGTTATCAACGTTCGTCTCGTGCCATGAAATCGCTGTGTGTAGAATTCATGAGTGTCGAGATATGAATTTGACTGTTACATTTCAAGGATTTTAATGTGTTGTTGACTTAATAGGATTTTTGCTGTTATTTCCGTTGAGCTTCGTGGTTTTGGCTACTCCGCTTCACCTCTGCTGATTAACTCTGTCATTGGATAAACCAAAAATCACGTGATACACATGCTGAAGATCGTGGCATGAGATGTTTTGTCTTAACGGAACGAATTCATTCTGACATTGCCACAAAGAGCTTGCATAGCTCCTGAAAACGTGTTTCTGTTGTTTATTTCCTGTTTCTGCTGAATACACACCCTTCATTTACTGACAGCATATTTAATAACACTACTGCATGGTCGCCCGAGGGGTGTGAATTGGATAATTATGGTTGATTCCAGTGAATGAAGACTATGAAAGAAATACCTTCCATGAGTAAGAAGCTGACTTTGGGGCATGAGTTTTCAATGGACAGTGAGCAGGACACGCGGTTCGGTTTCAGTAGTGGCTCGTCAAGAGATAATCTGGATGGCAAAGTGTGTTTGAGCCGCGTACCTCCACTACCCAACGAACAAAACGACGGAGCAACAAGTGAGAGTAGTGAGTCGTCAGTGAGCTACGGACTCGAAAAGAAGTCAGATTTCAGCCAGGACCGGTCACAGAACAGTGGACATCACAGCAAAATGGGTCTGATCCGTGAGTCCTCCTTAGACAATAGTGAAGAAAGTATCACCGCCATGAGTCACGAATCACTAGCTAACAGCAAACATAGCTCAAGATTAGATTTGTCTCGTGAGTTCTCCATAGAGGAAGGTCAGGATACAAAGCCACTTTTGAGCAGTGAGTCCTCGGTAAACAGTGGACGAAACAACAGGGCGGAATGTGTCAGTGGTGACCAGCCGGTGAGCAGTGAGCGTAATGCACAGCCACGTTTAAACAGTGAGCCTGCGCAGAGGAACGTACTAAGTTACAAGACGGATGTCACTTTTAAACCGTCGGTGAGCAGTGAGCCGGATGCTGTGCCACGTTTAAGTTATAAGTGTTCGGTCAGCAGTGAACGAAGTGACGTGAAGGATATCACTGATAACCCATCGGTGAGCAGTGACGATGATACAATGCCACGCTTAAGCAGTGAGTCTTCGGTGAGCAATGGACGAAGCAACAGGACGGATATCAGAACCGACCCACCGGTGAGCAGTGAAGACGATACAATGCCACGCTTACGTAGTGAGCCTACGATGGGCTGTGAGCACGCTCCAAAGCCGCGTTTAAGCAGTGAATCGTCGGTGAGCAGCGGACAAAGCATCAGGACGGACCTCACTCCTGACAACTCGGTGAGCAACGAGCTGGATAAGAAAACACACCCACTCTATCCACCTACCAGTGGTGCACGAAGCAAAACCAAACCCGTTCACCGTCGCTCATCACTGAGAACAGGCCAAAACCAAAACGTCGGCCTCAAACGCGAGGCTTCGATGAGGTCCTGTTTGAGTCGGGAGTCATCGATGAGCAACCTGATGAGCAGAAGAGGGGCGATAAGCCTGGAGTCCTCAAAGAGTCGGTATGGGAGCCAGACGAGCCTCAGCAGCCGGAGATCTGGCGGGAAGAAATGGTCGGCCAAACTCATCTTCATGGCCATGGAACTCCGCATGCTCGTCGACATGGCCGAGCTGTTCGAGAAGAACAAAACCTACAAACCACCCAGACCGCAGGTGAGATCTCTGAGCGCTTTTTGTTGTTGTTGTTGTTGTTGTTTTTTTGTTTTTTTGTTGTTTTTTTTTTGCTGCCTCAATTCTTTGCAAGCTCCAGTGGTGTCTCCCTGGCCCAGGCAGGTGAGATCTTTTAACACTTGTTTGTTTTTTTGTCTTTTTCTTTTCTTGTTGTTCTGCTGTCTCAATTCTTCGCCAGCTTCAGCGTGACTCCCAGGTTGTGGGTGGAGTCCACGGATGGCTCGGAAGCTGGAGCATTTTTTTTTTTATGGATGGTGAAGATGATGGGGATGATGGTATAATGATGAACCATGCCATGACAAAAAAATGAATGTTCTCAGATTTTAGCAAAAGAAAACAAATGCATATATTTGTTTTAAATATGTAGATAGATACTATGCGATGCGAACCGTGCGATGACAAAAAATGAATGTTCTTAGATATTACCAAAAGAAAACAAATACACATATTTAAAATTTACAACAGCAAAAAACCCAAAAAAAAAACAGGTATAAAAATAGATAATAGAACTGTGTGATTACAATAGATGAATGTTCTCACATATTACTAAGTGCTTAAGTTTTGGCTTTTAGTTAAGCATGGGATTTGAGGGATGTCATGACTTTGCGCAACGGATGTGGTTTGAGGGAACTGTTCCAGATTTTAGGGAGCAAAGACTCATAATATCCTTGATCAAAGCCCTGGCTGCTTTTAGCAGACACGTCAGGGGGAGACAAAAATTCTTTCATCTTCATTTGAGCAGAGTGCATTGGATAGTTTGGACACGGACAGAAAGAGTTCTGCAAAACGTTTTCGGTTTTGTTTTGTTTAAAACACAAAATTCAACAAAATAGAAAAAAAGACACACACAGGAAATGTTTCTCTTGAAAACTAGTGTAGAAATCCACTCATGCTGGGTGTTTCAAAATATGTTGTTGGCCATGTATTCATTAAACGAAAGCTTTAATTTACAGGGAAGACACGCCAACACACATGTATACATAAACTTTCATTAGACTGACAGAGAAAACGTATAATGATTAAAACCGAAACACCTGTACTCTGTAAGTGTTGCGAAAGCTGCTTTTTTCAGTCAAAAATATTTTACTTCATGAAACACGTGCGCATGCGCAGACGTACAACTCGTGATGAAAATTCCAGCTGACTCTGAAGCCTGTCATCGCCCGCCCCTTTAAACTTTCCTCATTCCTCACTTCTCGCTGCTTCGTTATGTATGTGTCAATACCACGGGTACCCTTAAAGGTCTGGTGAACTTTTAAAAAGCATCCACTATCTCTTAAAAGCCAAAGCAAAATTTGCATTTTTACCTGAAATCTTCAGATAACTAGAGGCCACTTAAAGCCACTATTAGGCAAGCTGCCGCGGTCTCGCGCCTAGCTGGGAGGGCCCACGCCTTGCGTAATAGTGGCTTGAAGTGGCTCCTACCGGTGTTTAGTGGCTTTTTCAAGTCTTATCATATAGCGGACAGGGGGTGGTCGGGCTAGGTCTCCTAAGAGCTATGGAGAAACGAGCATAATGAAGACGCGGAAAATCTAACAAGGAGGAACGGCCCCGTCCTACAAAGTTGTTTCTCCAAATTTCATTTTATTTTGTCTGTTTTGTTGTTATTGTTGCCGGTTCTCCCCTCTCCAAGTTCTACCAATGACACTAGATCCTCTACGACCTCGACCGATTAGTCACGTGACTGGGGGTGGGGCCGGGTGGGGGGAGAGCGAGAGAGAGAGAGAGAGAGAGTGGGTGGGTGGGTGTTTAGGAGTTTAACGTCCTTTTCCACCACGTAAGGGTGCTTTCTAAGACGGGGCAACGAGAGAAAGGCCAGCACAAATATTTGGCCCAAGCCGGGATTCGAACTCTCGACCCGAGCATTGAAAGTCCAACGCTCTACCATTCGGCTACCCTGGCTCCCCAGAGAGAGAGAGAGAGAGAGAGAGAGAGAGACGTCAGTTCCGTGAATTAAACATTTGACGTCAGCCTCAGGCAGGTCGCCATACACAGACGGAGAGATGACGTCAGTTCCGCGAACTAAACATTTTGACGTCAGCCTCTAGCACTGCGATCGTCTGAGGAAGCTTGTTTATGTCTTGTGATTTCCCTGTTGTCTTTGTGGCTTCCCCGATTGAATTATTTTTCACATGAAATCTGGAAGATCTAGAGGGCTGGTGAAATGTCGGAGGCAGTGACGATACTTGCTTATTTTGTCTGGGAACTAAGCGTTTGACGTCAGCTTCACACTGGTGGTATGACAGATGATGCTTGTGCATGTCTTGTAATTTCCCTGTTGCTTTTGTGACTTCCCTGGCTGAATTAATTTTTACATAAAATCTGGAAGATCTAGAGGGCTGGTGAAACATGGACTAGAATACCTTGTATTGTACTTATGAAATCGAAAATTTGGAACTCTTTTGACCGGTGCTTTTCGCAGAAACTTGAAAAAGTTATGTTTATCTAAAAGTTCAGTTATTCTAAATGCTAAAGCTATAATAGTGCAGTAGTTCCTGTCATATGTGCAGTTGTCACACTAGACAAAAACGGCGGGATGATAAGTAATTTGCAGTAGTCTTTTCATAGATATTTGATCTTATGTGCAAACCACCCCTACCTCGAAAATATTTTTTTTACACAAAACCAGTCAGAGCTACAGAGCTGTAGCACGAATACAGGCAGTGTGATTGGGTGAACTTCCAAAGTTTAGAAAATGAAGGAATTTGAACAACTTTTTCGAAAAAATTCGTAACACGACCGATTTTTTAAAATCGGCGATAACTCTTCTGAAAATGCGGCAGGCTAAAAATCGTGAAAGGTAGGTCTGGAGAAGGTGATTTCCCATTTTATCTCAAAGTAAAAATGCCTCCATCGAGGTGGTTTAGGAGATAGCCATCATTACATCCGTCCACACACACACACACACACACACACACACACACACACACACACACACACACACACACACACACACAGACACAGACACACGTCTCACAACTCCCGCCAAAAAGAACGCAGCAGCATAGTGTGCACGTCAAGTGTCTATGACGCAGGTTTCGTTACGTCACTATGTGCGTGAAAGTATTATTGTGTGGAGAAACGTCACAGTCTTGTTTTGTATCACTGAAACTTGCTGCTGCGCGCAGCAAAATCTGCCCCGTCTCACAAAGTTGTTTCTCTATAGAGAAACAACTTAAAAACGTGTATATGTAATACTTTGCCTGGCATAAATAATAATAATAATGAGGATTTTTATAGCGCCTACTCTCCGAAGCCGGGGCTCTAGACGCTTTACGACTGTATATAAAACGTGATAAATAAACACATGAATAATAGATAAATAATCAGTCAAATAAATACGAATGAAAAGCGCACATACATACATACATACATACATACATACATACATACATACATACATACATACATACATACATATAGTCATACATACATACAGTCAGACAGTCAGTCAGTCAGTCAGACAGACAGACAGACAGACAGACAGACAGACAGACAGACAGACAGACATACATACATATATACATACATACATACATACATACATATAGTCATACATACATACAGTCAGACAGTCAGTCAGACAGACAGACAGACAGACAGACAGACAGACAGACATACATACATACATACATACATACATACATACATACATGCATGCATGCATGCATGCATGCATGCATACATACATACGTACGTACGTACGTACGTACATATAGTCATACATACAGTCAGACATACATACAAGCACTGACGCCTACACACATAGCAACATGCATCATCCAACATAAACTGTGTAAAGGTGTCGACTCTTCTGAGACAGGTGGGTTCTTGCTGATCGACCACATTGATCAATATTGGCGCCTTTCCGCTCGCGCGTGTGTGTGTGCGCGCGTGTATGTGTGTCGTTGCTGTTGATGTTTTTGTTGTTGTTTTCTTTGTCTCTCAGTTGTTCTTACAGCTGATGCTCTTTCTTTCGTTCTTTCTTTCTTTCTTTCTTTCTGTTTTTCTTTCTTGCTTTCTTTCTTTCTTTCACGAGGGGAGCCGAGGTGGCCGAATGGTAGAGCGTTGGACTTCTAATGCTCGGGTCGTGAGTTCGTAACCCGGCTGGAGCCAAATATTTCTGCTGGCTTTTTCATCGTTGCCCCGTCTTTGATATCACCCGTATGTGGTGGAAAAAGACGTTAAACACCAAACACCCACCCCACCCCCTTTCTTTCACGAGCACTTTCGAAAGCAAAACTGCAGAGGAAGCAGATCTTTAACCACGCGTTCTTGCGTCACTGAGTCGGGAATTACGTTTTCCAGTATAACTTACGTTGCTCTCATCAGCCGAACCCACGGCTTGTTGTCTTTACCTCGCGTCGTGTTCATTACACGCAAACACTTACAGAACTTGCTTACGCCATTTTTTGTCAGCTTTACTGCAATGAAAAGCACAGTTTCGTATCTTCTCATTTTGCACAGCTCACGGCCGGGAGGGGGGGGGGGTGCATTTGTAGCCTAAATTTGTCTGGAAACAGGGCCTAAGAGTCATGACTGTGATAAGCGCTTAGGTCCTTTTTTAGGTGAGGGAAGGCTTACATGGAAAACAGTGTGTGTGTGTGTGTGTGTGTGTGTGTGTGTGTGTGTGTGTGTGTGTGTGTGTGTGTGTGTGTGTGTGTGTGTGTGTGTGTGTGTGTGTTTCACCAGTGAATGCTAGAGCGTGGGGGCACAAGGCTGTACAAGTGTTGGGCAAAACATCGTTATCTTGAACGACAGAATGGGGGCCTTATTACCGTGAGTTTGCCGAGAGATGCATTGGAAACACCTGCAGTACAGTATCTGTTAGGAAGAGATATTTTTAAAGCAGGGGTTACTGCGTTTAGGGGAGAAAAAAAGAGTTTTCTTTTGTTTGTTTGTGTCATTTTCGCGCACGCACGCACACACACACACACACACACACACACACACACACACACACACACACACACACACACACACACACACACACACACACACACACACACACACACAGAATGACAGAGAGAGACAGACACACAGACAGACACACACACACGTAGAGCGAGACAGGCAGCCAGACAGTCAGGCATGTAGGCAGGCAGACAAGATAAAAAGGCAGGCGTTACCGTGTTTAGGGAAGAGAAAAGGCCTGTTTGTTTCATTCACACACACACACACACACACACACACACACACACACACACACACACACACACACACACACACACACACACACACACACACACACACACACAGCGAGAGAGACAGACAGACAGACAACGCAGACAGACAGACAGACGCAAACGCAGAAACATAGTAGCACCTCAGAAAAATGAGAGGAAAAGGAAATGGTTTCGGAAAATACTGATAGGTGCCACCACTCTTGTTTCCATCCTCACCCCCACCCCGCAGGCCATCCTCCCCCTCCCCCCCCCCCCCCCCTTCCACTCCTCCCCGCAACCACTTTTCCTCCCTTGACATCGATCATGCTCTCCCCCGTCATATGGCAGTGAAAGACCGTACCATCTGTTTTACACAGCAAGAACTACATCTCAACAAGACATTCTCCGTGCATCATTAATAACAGGAGTTGTGTCTAACTGTATGGCACAAACATCTATCTCCACAACAGACACACGCGTGCGTGGCTAGAATTCACTGTCAGCTGCCGGCAAACTAGTCTGTATCGCGTCTCTTGATTGGCTGGTTTCATGTTTCAGATGTTGTCGATATCATCGTCATCCATTAACCCGATGACGTTGTTGTTCAGCTGCTGTGGATGGTGATGTGATGTTGACAAAAATTTACTCACTTTTTCACAACAAAGGAGTCGGTATAACCAAACGGTAGAGTGTTGAACTTTCAGTGCTCGGGTCGTGAGTTTGAATCCCGGCTGGGGCTAAATATTTGTACTGGCCTTTCTCTCGTTGCCCCATCTGTGACATCGCCCATACGTAATGGAAAAGGGCGTTCAAGTCCCAAACACCCACCCACCCACCCAGCACTTTTGATAATACATGATTACAATAATAGGGGTATATAAAGGACACCCTCCCTCCCACAGGAGCTCAGGGCGCCTTACCATCAACATACACTCACTCACCCGAAACACACACAACATGCCTCCCCACATACATTTAACTACGCCCCCGGCTTCTACACACACACACACACACACACACACACACACAAGCGCGCGACCAGCAAGATGATGTGGCAACAGCTATTGTTTGAGGGCAGTGAAGAAGTTGGCTTTCAGCTGTTGCTTGAAGGATAGTTCTGTGTCTGTATTTCTGACATGCTGGGAGATCATTCCGACAAGTCGGGACCTGATATGAATAACTACGCTGACCAAAGGTCTTTGTTCTCACATGAGGGACACGGAGTTTCCGAGTTCACACACAGTTTTCCACATGTATCGTCAAATTTTCTATGGTCTAAAACAAACAACTGCAGGATGCTCTTTTCATGACGCGAGGAGTAGATGCAGCGACAGGCTTTGACCGAGGTAGCAAGCCCCGCAAAGATATGTAGATACGAACTGCACTCAGTCACTGACACAGCAAAATTCTTCCGTCTAGATATCCCCTGTTTCTGCAGGCCACAGTTTTTAAACCAGCTTGCCGTGTGAAGGGGAAGACAACCACTGACTGGAAGGGAAGTTGTGAAGTACTGCCAAATAAGCCACAGGCCAAATCTGTGTACGATAAGATAAAACCGGCATTGAACTGAACATTTATCCGGATTTTCAACATACGATCTCACTGATCACTCCGTGTCACATGCCACGCAGGTTATCCGCCGCTGGTCTGCTGCCTGGCTGTTAAAGGCTCTATATCTAAAGCCGGATCTTAACTGGGCACTGCGGAGCGCCACAGTGCTGTCCACAGTTGTAACACAGTTGTGATTTGGGGGGTTTCCGCCGCTGTGGCGTCATCACAGCAACTTGGATTTCAAATAGCCACAACTGTGACTGTGGTTTCCACAACAGATTCAGATTGGCTGTACTACGTCACTCGGCGCGCAAACATGGCGGACAGTGCATCTTCAATCGGTTTGTCACCGAGCACAGCTGTGTTCAGTTCTGTAGTTAGTAAACACACCGAGCGCAACGACTGTGATGTGGACATGTGTGTTCCGCGCCCTGTGCCCAGTTAACCTTCCGGCTACGTCGCTAAAAAACTTCTTAGTCCTACATCGTGTGAAACAACTTACCCATGGTTTTTAAATAGGTAATTTTCGACTTATTCCTAGTCCTACGTCGTGGGAAACAAATTACCCATGGTTTTTAGAAAGGTAAATTTCAACTTATTCCTAGTCCTACATCGTGGGAAACAAATTACCCATGGTTTTTATATAAGCAGTTCACAACTTATTCTTTAATTACTCTGCTAATTACAAGTTAAACAACACAATTTTTGGCATGAACATAGTCAAACCATATAATTTTATTGACAAAGTCATGAAATTTCAAAGATGTGACATAAATATTGACCGAGATACGTTCATCTAAAGCAATGTGTGTGCAACTTTTTACCCACGACGTCGTCCGAAGGTTAAGAGCAAGCTTTACGCGGCTGAGATGGAAAACACCCGCTGTCGAAGTTGTAATGCTGTTTGCCAGGTAGAAGGGTGTGTCATCTGACCATCACAACTAGGGGTGTTCGGTTTTACCGGTTTTCCGGTTAAAATCGGTCCGACTTTCTCACGGTTCGGTAAACCGGTTTGGCCTTAAAAAACCGGAAAACCGCGGTTTTTCTAAGGGATATCACTCGTCGTTTTTCAGCCCGTGACAAGACACCCTCCTCCTCCCCCTCCTCCTTATCATCATCATCATCATGTTGTTGTTGTTGTTGTTGGCTGAACAGGGAAACAGGGGTGGCCGAATGGTAGAGCGTTGGACTTCCAACTTTCGGGTCGTGAGTTCAAATCCCGGCTTGGGCCAAATATTTGTGCTGGCTTTTTCATCGTTGCCTCGTCTTTGATATCATCCGTATGTGGTGGAAAAGGACGTTAAACTCCCAAACACCCACCCACCCACCCTTGCTGGCTGAACATTTCCAACGCAGGGGGACAGGAAGCCGGAGTACTAGGAGACCCCCCTCCCTTCCCCCCTTCCATCTCTTGGGGAAACGTAGAAACAATAGATGACGTATACATAGCCAGTTAACCGGTTTTAAACCTCGGTTTTCTATTGGAAAAACCGGTTAAAAACCGGTTTGAGAAATCGTACCTGTTCCACCCTCTAATCACAACCGTTTTCGTGACTTTGTAATTTCTACTATTAGAGAAAATGGCTTTCTTTGAGCTACCGTCCATTCCTGAACAGACTGGGGCTCGATAAATCTTTAGAATAGCCCCCAGTCGGCGCCGCCTAGCTGGTCCTCAATCCGCAACCAAATAACGTCGTCTGCTCAATACGCGTTACGCTTCAACGTACGTAGATTCAAGATTCAAAGATTTTATTTCTTTCTCCCCATCTGAGGTATGGAGGAATGTCAAGTAATGCATCATACATGATTCTCATACGTACAGAATTACAAAAACACATGTCGGACGGAAGAAATCACAACAGTCCAAACTGCACATCTAATGTTCAACCTAGTGGGTGGGTGAGTGTTTGGGAGCTTAGCGTCCTTTTCCACCACGTAAGACAACATAATACGCCAACCCGAGTCACCACAATGGTTTCATGTGCTACATTGTGTTCCAAGTTTTCCACGGCGGTGTTGTATGCCTAAAGGCCTTTCCACACGAGGAGTGCCTGCAAGCGAGCACGCACGCTCGCCGAGTGGATTTTCTGTTCACACGAAACCAGCGTGCACTGGGCGGACTGCTCTTCCGGCCTGCCGCTAGATAATACACAAAGCGCGCGGACGGCGACTGAATGGCGTGGCGTGGGAAAAAAAAATAATCGTGTTCTATCCACAGGCGTGGCGACAGCGTCCCTTGGGAGTGCTCGCTACAAGCGGATTTAATTGGCCTGGGAGTGCATTTTACCGCTGGTAGGCGTGCAGGCGTGTCACGTGTGACAGAGGTTTAACGAACCTACTGAGACTTTAAACAGCGGTTTGGAAACCGGCCAGGTTGTGTTTCGAATCAAGCATGTCCATGTGCCTATTTCAAGCAGTTGTTTTTACGCCGATACGGATAGTTCCTCGTCTTCTAATCCAGACTGAGGTAAAAGAGAAAACAGTGGGGTGTTTGTGTACTTGGCGTGGCTTTCCTCTCGAGAAACACATAAATTCTGGCACTACTATCGCGGGCGATGCTAGACGGGAGCATGCATCGAAATAGCAGGTCAGAGAAAATTGTGGAAGAAGCTTCGGTGGGGAGGTTAATGTGGCCACCGGAACGCCAAGGCCGAGGGCCAAGCGAGAGGTTTCTACCACCGGCCCCCGTAATGTAGTGGTTAGCACTTCGGATCATGGGCCGGGAGACCCGGGTTCAAATCCCAGCCGAGGCAAGCGAGATTTTTCCTACCTAGGTCGGCTCAGTCCTTCCCAGAGCGGGTGTCCTATGGGCCCGGGCTGTTGCCACGCAGCCGAGATTCAACCACCTCATGGGTTCTACTTTGGAGGTGCTTCCCTTGGTATGACACACCTTATGAATTGGATGATTACACGGCCGGCACCTGTAATTCCCGGGCCTGGTTAACGCCGGGTTAGACATTGGCTCAAAGCGCCCGAAACTGAACCCAACACGCACGTTCACGTGAATCACGCGCATTCTCTCACACACTGGACATGAGCACATTACAATCAAGTGGTGCGAAGTCTAGGGGTTACAAGAGTGGGGTGGGTGTTTGGGGGGTTTAACGTCGTTTTCCACCACATAGGGTGATATCAGAGACGGGGCAATGATGAAAAAGCCAGCACAAATAATTATTTGGCCCCAGCCGGGATCGAACTCACGACCCGAGCATTAGAATAGGGGTTATAAGAATTCGTCACCAATGCTAGAGGTCAGGTTCGAGCCCCACTCGGAGCGAAGAATTTCGTATGTGACACTGTTCATTCGGGCAGACAGTCGGCAGTTCTCTCCGGGTACTCCGGCTTCCTCGCCCTCTGCTTTCGAAATGTTCAGGCCGAAAAATTCGAAAATAACTGCAGTTATGAAATTCTGAAACTGAAATGACTAACCTGGCCCTTCGCAACACGTGATTGTTATGTGTTCATGTGCAGTGTCTGAGAGAATGCGAGTGATTTACATGAGCGTGCGTGTTGGGACTCGATATCCGGACTAGTCGGGCTACGGGCTTTATTTCGCTTGGTCGCACAGTAACATTTTGGCCACCATTAGACACGTGAGGTGAAACATGAAACTGCACACACAAACACACACACGCGCACGCACACACACACACACACACACACACACACACACACACACACACACACACACACACACACACACACGCACGCACGCGCACACACATCTCACCATCACTTACAAAGAGATGGGCAGACACAGACTGACTGTCAGTGCTCTGTGTGTGTGTGTGTGTGTGTGTGTGTGTGTGTGTGTGTGTGTGTGTGTGTGTGTGTGTGTGTGTGTGTGTGTGTGTGTGTGTGGGAGAGAGAGAGAGAGAGAGCCAGAGAGAGAGACTGACTGACTGACTGACTGACTGACTGACTTTTTTTATTCAAGGAAATGATGTTGTCAGGCACGCAGACCCATCATGCAAAACCTGTCCTCAGTAAACAACGAATACATCTACACAGAGCATGAATATCCAGTTAAACCATGAATGTAAAATGAGTTAGCACACCATAAACATAGGGTAAAGAGAGAGAGAGAGAGAGAGAGAGAAAGAGAGAGAGAGAGAGAAAGAGAGAGAGAGAGAAAGAGAGAGAGAGAGAAAGAGAGAGAGAGAGAGAGAGATTTTTACAATAAAACGTAAAATAACTCACTCACCGGTCTGTCCACTTATTTATGTGGAATAATTCAATAATAAGTGGCTACAACGAAGTGTTGTAAGTTTGTGTGTGTTTTTGTGGGGGTTTTTTTTCCAGAGGAATCTTTAACACATGACCGAAATTCCAGTAAAACTGAAAAAAAAAAATTCACCTGCCAGCCAGTCCACTTATTTATGCTGTACAGTTCAATCATAAGTCACCACAATGATTTTATTATTATTATTATTATTATTGGCATTTTATACAAGACATTTACATAAGAACACAGACAAATTAAATGACACACATAGACACTGACATACTATACGATATGTTGCTGACAATTGTCTCCCCTTCTTCAGAGGAACCTTAACACATGTCTGAAATTCCAGGCAAACTGAAAAAATAATTCACTTCCCAGTACAATTAATTCAATAATTAGTAGCTACAATGGTGTGTTGCTGATTTACTTTTCTTGTTCTTCAGAGGAACCTTAACACATGACTGAAATTCCAGGCAAACAGAAAAAATAATTCACTTCCCAGTACAATTAATTCAATAATTAGTAGCTACAATGGTGTGTTGCTGATTTACTTTTCTTGTTCTTCAGAGGAACCTTAACACATGACTGAAATTCCAGGCAAACTGAAAAAATAATGCACTTCCCAGTACAATTAATTCAATAATTAGCTACAATGGTGTGTTGCTGATTTACTTTTCTTGTTCTTCAGATGCGCGTTAATTAACACGTGACTGAAATCCCAGGAAATCTTGGGGAGCACGGATAGCCGAATAGTAGAACGTTGGACTTTCAATGCTCGGGTCGTGAGTTCGAATCCCGGCTCGGGCCAAGTGCTGGCCCTGTTCTCCTTGCACCGTCTTTGATATCATCCTTACGTGGTGGAAAAGGACGTTTTAACTCCCAAACACTCACCCACCCTAGTCAAATATGACCATCAAATCAAACCAAATCACAACTACTGTACTGATCTCAATCGAGATTTTTTTTTTTTTGCCGTCTGACATAAAAAATAGAGCAGACGACGACAACGACTATTCAAGGTTCCAAATAAAAGAACTGACATAATTATGTACATCTCATTATATCGCTAGCTATTGTTATAGTGCGTTTGGCATCGCAGTTTTTTCGAAAATATTTTCAATTAACTGTCATCTTGTGAATATTTCTTGAAAATAAATATTTGAAAATGTGACCTAACTTTTTAATGACCCATAGAAGTGAAATTGGGGCGAAACGCCGAACGCACTATGAACGTGTCAAATCATATACAATGCATCACACGTAAACACACAGCAATCCATTCAAAACGGACATCGTAGATTGTTCAGGCGTTAACAGAGAAATACAGAACGGACATCGTTAAGGCGATAAAAGAGATATACAGAACGGACATCGTTAAAGCGTTAACGAGAATTACAGAACGGACATCGTTAAGGCGATAACAGAGATATACAGAACGGACATCATCAAGGCATTAACAAAGAAATACAGAACGGACATCGTTAAGGCGTAAACAGAGAAATACAGAACGGACATCGTTAAGGCGTTTAATGGAGAAATACAGAACGGACATCGTTCAGGCGTTAACAGAGATATACAGAACGGACATCATCAAGGCATTAACAGAGATATACAGAACGGACATCGTGAAGGCGTTAATAGAGAAATACAGAACGGACATCGTTCAGGCGTTAACAGAGATATACAGAACGGACATCGTTACGGCGTTAACAGAGATATACAGAACGGACATCGTTAAGGCGATAACAGAGATATACAGAACGGACATCATCAAGGCATTAACAGAGATATACAGAACGGACATCGTGAAGGCGTTAATAGAGAAATACAGAACGGACATCGTTAAGGCGTTAACAGAGATATACAAAACGGACATCGTTAAGGCGTTAACAGAGATATACAGAACGGACATAGTTAAGGCGATAATAGAGAAATACAGAACGGACATCGTTAAGGCGTTTAATAGAGAAATACAGAACGGACATCGCTAAGGCGTTAACAGAGATATACAGAACGGACATCGTTAAGGCGTTAACAGAGGTGTACAGAACGGACATCGTTAAGGCGTTTACAGAGATATACAAAACGGACATCCGCGTTAAGGCGTGTACAGAACGGATATCGTTAAGGCGTCAACAGAGATATACAGAACGGACATCCGCGTTAAGGCGTGTACAGAACGGACATCGTAAAGGCGTTAACAGAGATATACAGAACGGACATCGTTAAGTCGTTAACAGAGAAATTCAGAACGGACAGGAGTTAACAGAGATATACAGAACGGACATCGTTAAGGCGTTAACAGAGATATACAGAACGGACATCATCAAGGCATTAACAGAGAAATACAGAACGGACATCGTTAAGGCGTAAACAGAGAAATACAGAACGGACATCGTTAAGGCGTTAACAGAGAAATACAGAACGGACATCGTTAAGGCGTTAACAGAGATATACAGAACGGACATCGTTAAGGCGTTAACAGAGGTGTACAGAACGGACATCGTTAAGGCGTTTACAGAGATATACAAAACGGACATCCGCGTTAAGGCGTGTACAGAACGGATATCGTTAAGGCGTCAACAGAGATATACAGAACGGACATCCGCGTTAAGGCGTGTACAGAACGGACATCGTAAAGGCGTTAACAGAGATATACAGAACGGACATCGTTAAGTCGTTAACAGAGAAATTCAGAACGGACAGGAGTTAACAGAGATATACAGAACGGACATCGTTAAGGCGTTAACAGAGATATACAGAACGGACATCATCAAGGCATTAACAAAGAAATACAGAACGGACATCGTTAAGGCGTAAACAGAGAAATACAGAACGGACATCGTTAAGGCGTTAACAGAGAAATACAGAACGGACATCGTTAAGGCGTTAACAGAGATATACAGAACGGACATCGTTAAGGCGTTAACAGAGATATACAGAACGGACATCGTTAAGGCGTTAACAGAGAAATACAGAACGGACATCGTTAAGGCGAGAACACAGAAATATAGAACTGACTGTTCAGATTGTTCAGGCATTAACAAAGATATACAGAACGGACATTTTAGATTGTTTAGGCGTTAACAAACAAATTTAAAACGGCCAATGTTAAGGCGTTAACAGAGATATACAGAACGGACATCGTGGATTGTTCAGGGGTTAACAAAGATATACAGAACGGACATTTTAGATTGTTTAGGCGTTAACAAACAAATTTAAAACGGCCAATGTTAAGGCGTTAACAGAGATATACAGAACGGACATCGTGGATTGTTCAGGGGTTAACAAAGATATACAGAACGGACATTTTAGATTGTTTAGGCGTTAACAAACAAATTTAAAACGGCCAATGTTAAGGCGTTAACAGAGATATACAGAACGTACATCGTGGATTGTTCAGGGGTTAACAAAGATATACAGAATGGCCATCGTAGATTCTTCAGGCGTTAACAAAGAACCACTTAACAGACATCACAGTTTAGGCGTTAACACAGAAATACAGAACGGACAACGCAGAATCCTACACAGAAATTGTACCCTAAGCAGACAATGGAAAGGATGCTGTTGCGACGAAAGCCTCAGTCTCTCTCAGCTGGCTTCCAATCCCAGCCATTAATTAAGATACATCGATTAAAAGCCCAGCGAATGACCGATTTCGTCACGTCACTGTGTGCGTGGAAAGATGTATTGTCACCTTCAAACTTTTACAGAAACTGTATTAGTTGTTTAAGAGCATGAAAATGAAGGGGGAAAACATCTATAAATCGCTAAAACTGGCCTCTTTTTTCCGATTTCTCAAAAGAAGCTGGGTGACTTTTGTGGAAGCCCATTACAATTCTCAAAACGAAAGGAATACCAACGAACTAGAAGAAAAACCAGAATACCGAACGGTTACATTCGCGCTTGGGCGACGACAATATGCAAGACCAGTTTCCAACCTCTGCTACTCGGATAGCGAAAGACGGCGTTAAATGATCCGATGGTTTTGATTTATTGTGTTTGTTGGTGTTGTTGGTGTTCGGGGTTGTTTGTTTGTTTGTTTATTTTTATTTCTTTATTTACGTTTTTGTTTACGATCAAAATCACACACAAATGGACGACTCCACTCCTGTCAATCAAAAGGGCCGAGTCCCCAGAATTCAGCCAGTCACGCCCCGCGGCATAATGAGCACAACACATGGCATGGTCTGGCAGCCTTATTGCCGGACATTACAACGAGCGAAGCGCGTGGCTGAAACGTGGACAGAAAGCGGTAAGTCCGCTTATACGTCATTTGAGGAAAAAGGCCATTACGTCAATCTCCTCCGTCTTGAAATCACCCCTTTTTCCCATTCAATGACGTCATCGACGTAGTGTGTTTTGGCAATACTGAAAAACACAGGTAATGTTAAAAAAAAATGTGAAGATCATTACTGGGGTGAAGAACTGAAGGCCAGACAGCCATTTCACCCAAACCCACTCGCCTATGCCTTTCATGTGCGCAAAAGGTCCCAGCTTCGCTGGCAGCTTGCCTTCTCTTGCAACCCCCTGGCATGCACCTTGCCCTACCAATTAAAAATTTCACGAACGTCACGCATTTTCGTGACAACAAAAATCACTACAAACTAGCACACTCGCAAAACAGGGCCCTTCAACAAATCAACACTGCACGTGAACCCACGCTCTGTTTCTGTCAGCGGAGCCGGGGTGGTCGAATTGTAGAGCGTTGGACTTCTAATGCTCGGGACGTGAGTTCGATCCCGGCTGGGGCCAAATATTTGTGCTGGCTTTTTCCTCGTTGCCCCGTCTTTGATATCACCCGTATGTGGTGGAAAAGGATGTTAAACCCCCCAAACACCCACCCACCCACCCTGTTTCTATCATTACGCCTGTTGTGCCAACGTCGTTTTTCGTTGTGCCGTATGTACACAGAAACTTCAGGATAATGTAAGAAAATTTACAGCTGACCAAAGGTCTACGATGATGTTTACTGGCTGAGCTTGACAAAATTAATGTTAACGGCTTCAACCGACCGTCTGCGGAAGTTAGGATGGGATCCCCTATGGCGCACTTAGGCCCCAGTGATACAGTTGCACTCTTTTCACTTAATTACGCTGTTACTCGAGTGAATGTGTGTGTGTGTGGTGGGGGGGGGGAGGAGGCGTGGAGGGGGCGGGGGCGGGGGAGAGGGTGGTAGGAGAGAGGGATTGGGGTGGGGGTGGGGCGTTGCGTCCTTTTCCACCACGTATGAGTGATATCAAAGGCGGGGCGACGAGAAAAAGGTCAGCACAAATATGTGGCCCCAGCCGGCATTCGAACTCACGACCCGAGCATTGGGAGTCCAACGCTCTACCATGTGGCGAGCGAATGTGGGTAAGATGGATATTTATATGGAGTTTTTCACAATGAGGTGCCCCCAATTACACGCGTTTGTTGATTTCGTCCTAAAACTGCGCGTTTTAATGAGCAGGTATTTTTTTTCGGCCGAAACCAACAAACCTGTGGTGTATTTTACGTAATCGGGGACACCGACTTGGGAAAATTATCTATCCCACGTCTGTACCTGCATTTCTTTGATTTGAATAGCTGGCATCGATCGGCAGTCCAAATGCTTCACGCGGTATCTGTGAATGAGGTGCTTTACTTTGCGTTGTCCGTCGGCTTGGATAATAATAATGATGATGGAGACATGGTATAGCGCACGGCTGCACCCTAACTGAAAGCTCACAGCGCGTAGGGAGAGGTTTAAAAAAGAAAAACACAGGTAATGTAAAAAAAAATAAATGTGAAGATCATTACTGGGGTGAAGCACTGAAGAGATGAGTCTTCAGGCGCTTCGGGAATGCGGTGATGCTGACTGCCTCCTTCACTGTCTCAGGAAGAGAGGTCCACAGTTTCGGCGCTGCATTTTTCAAGGATCGTGTAACACACCTCTTCTTACTGGTGTCATCAGAGCTTGGAGAAGTCAGTAGGTCCGTTTCGAATAGAGGGTGGAACCGGTACGATTTCTCAAACCGGTTTTCCAATAGAAA
>JACVVK020000009.1:2855000-2860000 GCA_018292915.2 Batillaria attramentaria | reverse complement strand
GTGTGTGTGTGTGTGTGTGTGTGTGTGTGTGTGTGTGGTGTGCTGTTACTCAGTGCTATACTGTTCATCAATAAGATACTATTAGAAGTGACTGTCTTACGTTAACTACCTATACCATTAAAAAGTAAAGTTTTCTTGATTCTTGATTCTCTCTGAAGACGTCAGTACAGAAGAACTGACCCTGTACACATCTGGATCAAAATCTAGATCTAGGTCAACGGAGCAAACGCACCTCTTTTTTTCCCTTTTTTTGTCAACAAGGAAGAGGAAAAAATCGCCTAACAAGTCAGTCGTCTCAAGTCCACAGATTACTTGCCGACTAGTGTCTGAGGTTCTGTCCCCCTTGTTGTAGGCCGATTCCTCCGCGTGGTGGCGCCTTTTCAAGCTGCGACAGAATTAATTTCGCCATTTCCTCTTGCATTTCTGATAGGGAGGGGAAAGTGGGGGAGCGAAACACACCGGGAAAAAGGGGAAGGAGGGGGCAGAGGGAGTTTGTGGTGTAGAATACTTGTCTATCTTCTGCTCTGGAAAGGGGGTTGTTCGTGGTGTTTCAAGTCAAGCGGTTATTAACATTAGTGGTAGGAGAATTAGTATTTGGACAAGCGGAATTTTTTTTATGCGGGGATAGGGGTCTTAAATGTTATTGTTTTGTTTCGTGTTGTTCTTGTTGTTGTTGTTTGGTACCGGGTTGTTTTTTTTGGTCTGTTACGTCTTCTCTTCCTTGTAAAATTTCTGCTGGTCTTTGATATCACCCATACGTGGTGGAAAAGGAGCTAAACACACACCCCACCCCCTTCTTGTAAAAGAACCTTCTTCACAACATTGACGATTGAACTGGTTTTTGGTGTTACCGTTTTCTACCACCAGAAGTTCAGAATTCGGTAATCAGCCTCCAAAAAGATCTGGGAACGTCAGTTTTAAATTATGTACTTGAACAATCAGATTAATGTAGCTCCCCTGGCGTTTTCAAGACGTTCAGACGCAGCCATGGCCCTGGTCAAACAGCGGGAACATAGTGTACCCCGTTTGACCTCACTCTCACCTTCTGCCGCACTGCGCATGCCATGGCAGCAGCCTCGATCCGAGAGCGGCGCAGGCGCGGTGGACAGCCTCCGCCATTATCATCAAGCAACGCGCCTTTATCTTCAAACAGACGACATTCTCACTCGGTAATGAGGACCGGTTCCCACTGAAAGCCGAGCAGTCAACGCTTAGCGGCTGGCTGTAGCGCCCTGGCCAGTTCAGCAAAATTCTGGGCGACGGTCCCGGGAAATAAATCGATTTATTCATTCCGTAAATCTTGTTGTATTCAGGTAGAGTTTACCGATGTCGGTCTAATATGTTCCACCTATTACAAATCCCAATGGCTGCTGAATGGTTTTGGAAGAAGAAAAAAAATCATTTCTTTTTGGTTTGGTTTGGTATCGTTTTGTTTTTTTGGTTTTGTTTTTGTTCTTTTGTTGTTGTTTTAAAGAGTGTGGTTAGTTTAGTGCTCATTGTTGTTGTTGTTGTTGTTGTTGTTGGAGGGCCGGCTACGTCCTCAAATCCACTTTTAGTCTGTATCTTTTTCAGTTATCTCGGCTCAGCTCAGTTTTGTGTTCTTTTGTTTGTTTGTTTGTTTGTTTTTTGTTGTTGTTTTTTGTGGGGGGGGGGGGGTTGGTTGCTGTCGTTGTAGTTGTCGTTGTCGTTTGTTTGTTTGTTTGTTTGTTTGTTTGTTTGTTTGTTTGTTTGTTTGTTTGTTTGTTTGGTTGGTTGGTTGGTTGGTTGGTTGGTTGGTTTGTTGTTGTCGTTATGTTGTTTGTTTTGGTTTGTATTGTATTTTGCTGTCATGTTATTTTGACGCCATTCAACTGACTTTTTGTCCATCGAAATGTGATACTCATCCTATACCACGAATAATCGGGACTTGCCAGTTGTCTCGACAATAATGATGTGTTACGTGTTTGTGACATTAGCTGTCTCCTTTTTCTTCTTCTCCTTCTCATCTGTTAGCGGCACTGTTGTCTTAACTGTCCCTGCCTTGGTCATTTTTTTTTAACTTAGAAGTGTTGAAAAATGTCTACGCTTAATACCTCAAAGCTGAACTTGTTATCAATTGCTCCTCGGGTTGTTGTTGTTGTTGTTGTTGTTGTTGTTGTTTTTCCAGATACATCGCTCACTTCCTTTTATTTGTTTTTCAGCTTCATTAAAATTTTGAAAGTAAAAAAGAAAAACGGCTGAAAGAGTTGCAGGGTAAACAGATTACAACTCTCCACTATACCAACAGCTATTTCGTTTATATATGAAACACTCTGTTGCAACCGTTTTTCTCATCTGTAATTTAAACCTCTGCTACTACGATATGAGCAGCGGGAATACCGCCCCCATTTTTTCCTCCCAAGCATAAATCTCGGAGGACGCATCATTCCTGACACGCTGGCCCTGGTTGTATGCCCCCAGTTTGTCCGGCTACTTAGTCTCAAAAAACCGCCCCGCGCGCGCCTTTTCTGCCTCTCCAATTTGAAGAGTCAACACGGTTGACGTTTTATTTTGGAAGAAGAGAACACGGTAGTTGGCCTTTCTTCGGCGGCAGTCACTGGATGGTGGCACTTTGGCCGAGATTTTCTGCTCACCAAGTCCTTGCCACACACAGAGAGCTGAGATGGAACCTGTGATATTTGAGAAACCGGATCGCTGGGTGAGAGAATCCGAGCAAGGAAGGCAAGGTTTGGGAGCCATGGGTCAGATAACTCCATCCGGAAGATAAAGGTAGATAGAGTTGCCTGCCTGTTGAAAAGGTTTGTTTTTCAATGGCGGGATGTGATACTCATGTGGTTTTTGATGTACGGTTGGGGGCGCTTGCTCCTTATTTCTCTCTCGGTGGCAGATTCCTTCAGGAATTGTTTTCTTAGCGGCTATGAATTATCCGGCGAAGAAAACTCTCAGAGGCTTCGGTCTTTGAGTTAAAAGCTTAGGTAGGAAAACGGTCTGGTTCAGAAGTGAGTAGAACTGTGGGTCTGATGGGATTATCATTCCATTGTGAGAAAATGGTCGAGACTAGAAACTGGATTTTCTCTCAGACAAGAAAACTATGTGCAAGACTATTTAATGTAATTATGTGATTCAGTTGTGACTGTTTGTATTCAACCTGACGGGGGAAAAACCTCCCCAGCGAAAGTATTTTCACTGGATTTATCTTTCTGAAACTTATGAGTACAAAATCGCCACAGTCCGAAACGTAATCACCTGTAAGTATGTACGCTTTCACTTTTGTTTTAAAGTCACCTTTAATGTCAAATATTGTTGAAAAGAAAGTGTAAAATAGAGAACCATTGCCATGATATACACTCTAGTTTTTGTTGTTTATTCTTAAGATAATCTGATGGTGGTCATTTTGAGGCATGTCAGTGTAATATTTATGTAACCTAAACTCTCCTCGGTCCTGTGTACAATGACAGTTGATTTTATTTATCGAGCGCGTTTGCTAGTTTCTTAATTTTGTGTTTATTAAAAGTAGCTTTCTTGACGAACGACATCTTGTTTTCATCTTCACCGTATTTCTGGATGAAAGGGTTAAAACGTCGAAATTATCGGCGGCATGACCTCAACGTTGTCGATACTGATTACATCATGTCATCTGGGGAAAATTTCAAAAGGTTTTTTTTTTCACTTTCGCATTGAACAGATTTTTATAATGATGGTGATGGTGATGATGACGATGATGATGTTTTTCGATCTTCAAACACGACCGGGAATAAAAGTCAGTCCATTCAGATCTGGCCATCCAGGATGGCTTTGCAGCAACAACCTCTTATAGCGGCTCCTTGAAAGCTGCCGTCTCAGCTTTTAATCAGGCAAATAGCAGCAACTCTAATTATTTAGGCTGCACGTACGAACCGTCTCTGAGGATCTGACCGCCGTGTGGCGTAACAATTAAGGTTGTGTCATTTCCACGCGAAAAAAATGAAATTTTGCTGAAAGGCTTTCACGGACTTGTTTTCCCGTACGTGGCCAATGCAATGCCCGGGCTAGGATCCACGAAATCTCATGGGTGGCGTTTTTACGGAGATGTTTCACTGTAGCATTGTGGTTTGGTGTGCCGAACGTGTGGTTCAGATTTAATTGATGTGCCATTTATTGCAGATGGAGGGTTTTTTTTTTTTAATTCTCTCTCTCTCTCTCTCTCTCTCTCTCTCTCTCTCTCTCTCTCTCTCTCTCTCTCTGGTGGACGGTGGCTTTTCTGTGAACAATCTGTTACTTCGGTTTTTTAAATTGAAATATTATTGTTTCTGTGTTGTGTTTTTAGTTAGTTTGTCGCTTGATTAATTCTACTAATTTCTCCAGCTCTCTCTCTCTCTCTCTCTCTCTCTCTCTCTCTCTCTCTCTCTCTCTCTCTCTCTCTCTCTCTCTCTCTCGTGGTCGGTGGCTTCTCTGTGGAAAGCTTTAACAATCTGTTACTACTGCTTTTTAACTATAATAATTATTATAATTTCAGTGATGTGTTTTTCGTTAGTTTGTTGCTTGATTAGGTCTGCGCTCTCTCTCTCTCTCTCTCTCTCTCTCTCTCTCTCTCTCTCTCTCTCTCTCTCTCTCTCTCTCTCTCTCCTCAGTTCTTCTTCTTCTTCTTCTGTTATGATTACTGTTAGTCCTAGCATACTTAATTTTCGGGTTTTGTTTCCGGTTTCGTCACAGGGAGACGATACAAGTGACGACACCGACGACGAATCTGCTGACGCATTCAAAGACAAGAGTCCCTCACAGCCTACAACGCCGACATCCCCACCATCACCAACACCGACAACAAGACCGCCACCACCACCATACCACACTATCGTCATGGACGGCCCCACGGGTTCAGGGGACGAGGGTCAAACCTTCTCTCACCGGTACCCAAACGTGTTCGGCGGTGCAGCCTCTGTGAACAATGCACGAGACTATGACACAGGACCGATAGCCAAAGGATCCAGCATCGAGATGGACTCTTTCCGAACGTCCCCCGTGGCGGTAGGGGAGGAAGGCCG
>JACVVK020000009.1:2837500-2850000 GCA_018292915.2 Batillaria attramentaria | reverse complement strand
CGTGTATTTTCTGTCAGCGACTTTTCCGGCTGGTTCCGAGGATGAGGTTTTGAGATATGAGACCTGCAGGTTTAGTCTTTCTTATCTGGACGGGAGTGTTTCAGGTGCGGGGGGAGGGGGGACAAAGATTTTTTCCTTCTCGTATGTGACACCGTTCATTCGGGCCGATCGTCGGAGGTTCTCTCCGGGTGGGGGTGGGTGGGGGTTTGGGGGTTTAACGCCCTTTTCCATCACATACGGGTGATATCAAAGACGGGGCAACGATGAAAAAGCCAAAACAAGTATTTGGCCCCAGCCGGGATACGAACTCACGACCCGAGCATAAGAAGTCCAACGCTCTGCCATTCGGCCACCCCGGCTCCTCCGAGTGTTTCAGGTGCTACCCCGCTTCAAAAGTAGCACCACCAGGACGGAGTGTTTCCAAATTGTAGCTGTGTGTTGCCATTTTCAAATTTGAGTAACATGGTGTGTTTCCAACCGAAGGACTTTGGTCGTTTATAATACGTGTAACCGTCATAATAATAAGAAGAACAACGGGTATTATAGAGGAGAAATACCAAGTTTTTCGACTCAAAGCGCCGCGAAATAAACCCAACATGCACGCTCACGTGAATCACACGCTCTCTCACACACACAGGACATGAACACATCACAATCACGCGGTGCAAAGGGTCAGCTCAGCAGTTTGTTTCGGAACTGGGCCGAACATTTCCAAGGCAGAGGGGGAGGAAGCCGGAGAACCCGGAGAGAACCCCCGACGAACGGTCCGAATGAATGGGCCGATCATCGGGGGCTTGTGACCAATGACAACGATTTTGACCAATGCAACGACACGTGCATAATAATAATAATAATGAGTATTGTATAGGCGCTTTATCCAATTTCGTGAATCGGCTCAAAGCGCCGCGAACTGAACACAACACGCACGCTCACGTGAATCACACGCATTCTCTCACACACTGGACATAAACACATTACAATCACGTGGTGCGAAGGGTCAGCTCTGCTATTTAAGTTCCTGAATTTAGAATTGCTTTTGTTTCAAATTTGGTGGGCTGAACATTTCCATAGCAGACGTGCATGCTCAAATTTAATAATAATAATAATAATAATAAATTCCTTTTATATAGCGCAGTATCCCAGCAGATGCTGGCTCAGCGTGCTCTACAATTACACACACACGCAGAACACACACACACACACACACACACACACACACACACACACACACACACACACACACACACACACACACACGCACATACACACACACACACACACACACACACACACACACACACACACACACACACACACACACACACACACATATACATTTCCAACGTAACTATGGTTTTCCGTGATCGCAATCATCGCCGAAACTTTGAAGCGGAGTGGCACCGGAAACTCTCGTATCCGCCTCGGATACACACCGTGGAGAGTGGGTGGGTGGGTGGGGGTTTAGGAGTTTAACGTCCTTTTCCACAACTCAAGGGTGATATCAAAGACGGGGCAACGAGAGAAAGGCCAGCACAAATATTTGGCCCCAACCGGGATTCGAACTCACGACCCGAGCGTTGAGAATCCAACGCTGTACCGGCATTCGGCTGTCCCGCCTCCCCCACTTCAAAAGTAGCACCGCAAGGACAGAGTCTTTCCACGAATAGTAGCGCCGAGTGGTGCCATTTTCAAATTTGAGTAGCGCCCTGTGTTTCCAAGCGCCTGACTTTGGTCTGCCTGCTTGAAGGAAAGGGAACCGTTTATTAGCTAGTCATCTGAAGATTTCAAGCAAAAATGCATGGACTTTAAGAAATTGTTCGAGATACAAGCACTGCAGTGATGACTGTTACAATACCGCTGACCACACAACCGCTCACGTTGACAACCGACAAACGGCAAACACGTGTACAACCACAAGAAAAGAATAATCTCAAGATAGTGCAATAATTCGGTCAATGTTTCAACTGATCCGCGCGGCAAGCCGACGGAATTCTTCGGGTACACCAGATCCCCAACCTTTCGCTAAAAACTCCACACTATGCAGCGGTTTTTTTTTGTTTTTTTTTTTGACGGGGTCTTGGTAATAGTTTCAAGGGAGAAAAGAGAAAAGAAAAACGTAAACGGCAGCCTAGTGTTTGACGGTCGGCGGGGCTGAAAGAGAAAACCCATAACACAGTTTTCATTCAGGAGAAAGTATTCGGGCGCGAGTAAACCTGTCAGCTCTTGCGAGAAAGATTTACTGTCGATCGTGATACTTTGTGTGACGGTTTCGCAAACTCGGTCGAGTCGTTTGTGACACCATTTTTAGTTGTAGTTGTTGGTTGTTGTTTTTTTTTTGGTTGTTTTTTTTTTTTTTGGGGGGGGGGGGAGGGGGTGTTGTTGTTGTTGTTGTTGTTTGTTGTTGTTGTTGTTGTTTTGTTTTTGTGGGGTTTTTTGTTTTTTGTTTGTTTTTTGTTGTTGTTTTTTGTTGTTTTTGTTTGTTTTGTTTTTTTTTTTGTTTTTTTGTTGTTGTTGTTGTTTTGTTTGTTTTTTTTGTTTTTTTTTTTTGTTGTTGTTTTTTTTTTGGGGGGGGGGCGTTAATGCCATTATGATTTTCAGATCGCTTCAAGAAAGTGCGCAAAAACAGAAATTCCATTTTTTTTAAACAGCGTTGACGTCCTGATGAAAAGAAGGGCAGGAAACATTTTTTCGTCGTTGCTGAAAATTTACAAGCCATTTTTCGTGCAGTTGTTCTCATCTCATTCTCATAGTGTGACAGTGACTCACAAATTCCTGATGCTGGTCTTTCTTGTTGTTTTGCTGTATATAAATTATAAGACCATTTGTTTTCTTATCTGATAATTGATGTATCTGTATAGATGTGTTTCTTTTCTGACCTCTTTAAAATCCAAAACAATTTTTTTTTTTTTAATGTAAGCGCTTAGAGATCAAAGATCAGAAGAGCATTACAAGTGTCTATTATTATTATTATTATCATTATTTAGCCGCGAAATAGTCTTTGTTGCTTGCGAGACGCTAAGCCCTAAAAACTCATGCATTCTTATCATCATCATCATCGTTATTTTTATCGACCAATCAAATTCGTTGCCAACATTCTGTCCGTGCAGGAATCGGCATGGCGTCCTGCTTCATGGCCTACATCGTGGCGTTCTACTACAACATCATCATCGGCTGGAGTTTCTTCTATCTCTTCTCCTCCTTCTCCGCCTCCCTGCCCTGGACGTCATGCAACAACCCCTGGAACTCCCCCCGTTGTTGGGAGAGCCAGCGGGGACACAACGGCACCACGGTCGATAACCGCACTTTTGACAAGAACACTTCTGTCTCCTCTACGCTCGAGTTTTTTGAGTGAGTGAGATGTTTGTGTAGTTGTTTTATTTTGATTTTGTTTCGGTTGTTGTTACTGTTGCTGTGTTTGTTTGTTTGTTTGTTTGTTTGTTTGTTTGTTTGTTTCGTGGTTTTGGTTGTTGTTGTTTTTTTGTTTGTTTGTTTTGTTTTTGCTCTTTTGTTTGCTTTTTTCCTTTTCGTTGCTGTTGTTTATGTTATTCGTTGTTGTTGTTTTAGAGGGGTTGTGTTTTTGTGTTTTTTATTTCTATGTTTCTGTGGGAATTGTTTGTTTGTTTGTTTGTTTGTTTGTTTGTTTCGTCTCGTCTCGTTTACGTGTGTTGTGTTGTGTTGTGTTTGTTTTTATTCAGTTGGGTGTTTTGTTTTGTTTTGTTTTTTGCGTGAGTGAAAAAGCCTGTGATTTTTTTTAATTAGTGGAAAATGTGTGAGTTTTATGACTGGGTAAAGGGAAAAGCTTGTTTGAGTGAGTAGAATAGTTGTGAGTGAATGCCTAAGGTATTCGTCTCTTTTTTACTGACTTAGGTGCTTGTGAGTCAGAAACTTTTCATCATTTCCGTTTTGTGACGCTGACGAATTCTTTCCTCGAAATAAACGTAAACGATAGTCCTTGCTGCAATCACACTTGTACGCACTGGCATTCGTCTGTGTGGGACGGCGGGTCGTGAGTTCGAATCCCGGCTGGGGCCGAATATTTGCGCTGGACTTTTCTCGTTGCCCAGTCTTTGATATCACCCATGAGTGGCGGAAAAGGACGTTAAACTCTCAAACACCCACCCACCCCTGTGTGGGACGGGTGTGCATTGCTTTCGCCGCGCCTCAGTGATTTGCAAGGTGAGGGGAAAACGCAGACAACATCCTGCAAGCCCAATTATTCGTATGCTAGAGCTAAGAACCAAACGTCTGGAGCTCTCAGCGTGATTCTTGTCCTGTGGGATTGCCTGCTACTCGAGGTTCAGTGCACACAAAAACAGGACCGGTTTTTTAGGCGAAGCGCGTATCAAGTGAGCTTTGGGGTTGTTGCCTTCAAACGCCGCCGGTACAGTGGGCCGATGCTATACAGCACAGTTCTTACAACAGAAACACATAAGGGTTTGAGTGTGTGTGTGTGTGTGTGTGTGTGTGTGTGTGTGTGTGTGTGTGTGTGTGTGTGTGTGTGTGTGTGTGTGTGTGTGTGTGTGTGTGTGTGTGTGTGTGCGCGCGCGTGTGTGTGTGTTAGAGAGAGAGAGAGAGAGGGTGAGGGGGAGGACAGGATGGATGAATAAGTGAACTAATTAACGTCTGCACAGAAAACGCATTCGATTCGGTAAATACTGCTGCAAGGAAAAACAGTTTCTCGCTCTCAGTGAACTTTCCCTGGACTCAAGAAAAAAAAAAAAGCAAAATAATGAAGGAAAAGACGTTTGAAGTGGTTGTACTTCAGTTACGACAGATGCAAGTCACGTCACGTCTTTGATGTTTTGCTTAGAAGCTGTTGGACGTCGGTTTTGAAGAAGGCTATGGAAAAGCCACTCACTGAGTCATAAGAGAGCATTTCCCTCGCTGAAAACAGCAACATGGCACATGACCAAGAAGTTCCAACAATGCTAATTGTGACTTTCATTAGTGGAAAATAGCAGTGATCTTTACAAGCACTGACGAATTTCATTTTGTTTTTGTTTCCTTTGATTTCGTTTTGCAGACGGAACGGAATGATTGTTGTAGTGGAGTATTTTTGTAATAATTTCTATTGCATTTTTAGTACACCACAAAAAGCAAGACTTTTACAAACACAAATCCTGAAGGCGAAGAATTTTTCTTTCTCGTATGTAGCACCCGGTCGGGGGTTCTCTCCGGGTACTCCGGCTTCCTCCCCATCTGCTTTGGAAATGTTCATCCCACAAAATTCAAAAATAAATGCAATTCTTTTTTAAAAAAATCCGAAACTGAAATTGCTGAGCTGGCCCTTCGCACCACGTGATTGTAATGTGTTCATGTCCAGTGCGTGAAAGAATGCGTGTGATTCATGTGAGCGTGCGTGTTGGGTTTAGCTCGCGGCGCTTTGAGCCAAATATTTGGGATAAAGCGCCTATATCAATGCCCTTATTATTATTATTATTATTATTGTTTTTTGTTTGTTTGTTTGTTGTTTTTGTTGTTTTTGTTTTTGTTTGTTTGGTAGTTGTTGTTTTGTTTTTGTTTTTGTTTTTTTGTTTTTCGGGTTTTTTTTTGTTGTTTTTTGTTTGTTTTTTGGGGTTTTTTGGTTTGTTTGTTGGTTTTTTGTGTGTTTTTTGTTTGTTTGGGTTTTTTATTTGTTTCTTTTTTGTTTTTTTGTTTGTTGGTTTTTTGTTTTTTTGGTTTTTTTGGGGGGGTCCCTTCAATCAAGCTTGTCTGCGCATGCATTTGTGCAGGTGTCTAAGCCGTGTGATGGTGGACACCCCCAAAACAGCACAGAACAATCTGTGAGCCTTTAAAAAAAAAAAAAAAAAAAAAAAAACTTCAAAATTAAGGGTCTTCAAGGACTAGTGGTCCACATTCTCCGCATGTTTCACGCACCGCACAGATAAGCCAGCGTGAAACCTGGGCCAGAGGAGGGGAGAGAACCGATTTAGATTGCGATAAAAGAGTTTCATTTATTGGCCTTTAAATAGCGGACGACAGATCAGAGGAAATTTGGGATCGTGAGATGGCGAAGGTGATATTCCCCAGTTGCTATTCAGACACCTGTGGTGCGCTGCAGTTGGTAGCTGTGGCAACTTTCGGGGTTTTTTTAACTTCTCATAAAGGAATTCCTTGAGGCAGCATATCAAACTGAACTGGCGATGTGTTACAGTTAACGTGGTTTTTTTTAAAATTTATTTTGGATCTTCACGTGGAATACGAGACAAACAAGAAACAGAAACACTGTCTTTGTTCCGTCGACCTTAAATTCATTGTTTGGGTTTTTTTGTTATTATAATTAAAACCTCAACAGTATGAAAGAGTTTTGTTGTATTTAATTTACATTTTTTTAAGGTTTCCTGACCTTACCGTTCAAAGTCATTTGATATCCACTGTGGTAATTCATACATAGGTGTGCTGAGGATTTTCACAACCCCCCTCCCCCTCCCCCGCTCACCCTTCCTCACCCTGCCACTCCGGCCACCCCCTTTGATTGACACATTTCGTACCGTGCACGAGTATCCCTCGTTTTGGGCACTTATTCGGTTTTGGCCCTGTTGGACACAGACGCCTATTGATTTACGCACTGTTTGATCTACAAACACGTAGCGGTCTGCATCACAGATTTCACAAAAGACAGGCCAGATTCCACCCTCAGCCCTTACACTGACACCAGATGAACACAAAAAGCAAAAAAACGGCACCTTTTCCAATTCATTTCCAAGATAGCATCACTCTCCACTGCCACCCCCCTCACAGCTCATAGCAGACAGCAGTCCAAGGGACATAACTGCACATTTTGTTTACATGTCAACAAGTCGACAACGAGGCTGCCACCATTCCCATTCTCTCACCCAAAAATACACCAAACATGCACCTTTCCACCCACAACAATGAAAAACTTTTCACTCAATTCCACTCTCCCAAAAAATTCAAAAGCGAAATTTCACTACTTTATGCAAAACAGGTTCCTACAACCCACTTTTTGCGCAATTCTATTGGGCATCTGTGTCCTGATCAATGCGGAAAATCAAGCAAGACTGACGGTTCCTTAACGGCTCTTACTGCAGTAAACATGAGTATGATGAAAGTGCAGCACTGTTCATATGTATAGATTTTGTCAAACAGGAGCTGATGACTTGTCATGCCCTCTCTGTCATGCTTATATTGAGGATGAGATACAGGTCCTTCGTCTTATATTCCAAGAATGTACTGGAACAACCCTACAGCATTTCAAGTAACACTATTAATGTCCAGCAGGAATTCTACGACGTTGGGACTTGTCATGCCCTCCGTATGAGGGAAATTCCCTTTAGTTAGTTTAATCTTGGCACTGTATTTGTGATTGAGTCCGTAACATGTTATGAACGTTTTCAACTATTATTTTGCAGGTTATGCTCAGCCCCTTGGTGTAGGCCTTTAGCCATTCAATAAACTTGACTCGACTTGGCTTGACAGGCGTATGATGAAAGTGCAGCAATCCCACTAAACCAGAATGCACTAACTACACATAATCACATCGTCAGTCCGGGCGAAGCCGGGTGCACCAGCTAGCAATAAATAAAACCACAGCACAGATCATTCTCTGAGCTGTTCCTCTCTTCTAGAACAAAAATTGATCTGATGCAATTTCTCTGTCGGTTTGTTTGGCAGGCGCGGGGTGCTGAGCGTGCACAAGAGCACGGGATTGGATGATCTTGGTCACGTGCGCTGGCAGCTCGTGCTGTGCACGCTACTCACGTTCTGTCTCCTGTACTTCTGCCTGTGGAAAGGAGTGAAGACTACAGGCAAGGTAAACGACCTTTACTTGAGGGACCGCCATTCAATTAATCAGAACCACAAAGTTTTTTTTATTATTATTATTATTTACGTGTACAATTTCAGACATGAGAGATTCACATTAGAAATACACCCTCAGAGGAGATAAATGATTACTCCCAGTTGTCCTTCATTCTACATGTAATTAGAGTTTAAAATTTCATTCAGTTCCTGCGTTAAGCCCTAAATAACTAACTTCATTCAGTTCCTACGATCTTGACCTTTAGGCAAGGTCATTCAAACCCATCCTATCACTGTCTATCATCAAGCCATATTTGATGCGTCTGGTGTTTTGCGGTTCCTGAGTTCCTGAGACTGAAAATGCCAGAGTTAAAGTTTGCCACAGACAGACGACAGACAGACGGCAGACGGACGACAGACAGACGACTGGCAGACATCAGATAGACGACTGACAGACGATAGACGGACATCAAACAGACGACAGACAGACGACAGACAGACGACAGACAGACGACAGACAGACGACAGACAGACGGACGTCAGACAGACGACAGGCAGACGACAGACAGACAAGCAGACGACGGAGGATTGTTACATACACTCATTTTGAGACACACATGTGAGTCAACAACTGGACACCTACGCTGCCTTTATCCTCGTTTCCTCGTCGTTGGTATAATTTCGTAATACGTACGGCACTGGCTGCGTGCAGGTGGTATACCTGACGGCCACTATGCCCTATATCATCCTCACCATTCTCCTGGTGCGGGGAGTTATGCTGCCGGGCGCCCGGGACGGTATACGCTTCTTCATCACGCCAGACCTCACGAAGCTGGGCGACCCTCAGGTACTGAACGCACTCCACTCATGTCCAAACTCTTCGCCTACTCCAGTGGTGGGTGGGGTGTTGGGGGGGGGGCGGAAGCTGGGGCAATTTTTTTTAATATACATGATAATGGAGATGAGGATGATGTTGGGAGATCCGTGTGGTTTGGGACTGCGAGACAGGGCAGCATTCCACGCTTCCTGTTATAAATATCCCGGTGTTAGCCAGGCCCAGGAATTACGGAACCTGCGGTGCCGGCCGTGTAATCATCCACATCATATGTCATAACAAGGGAAGCATCCCCAAAGTCGCACCGCACTCCTCTTATTCTTTCTCCACTTGGTGGTGCTCTCCTCCTCTCATTTGGGAGGGGGGGGGGTAAACAAAATGGGCTGGCGTTCTTCCGGTGCTACTCCCAGTCAGCAGTAGCCGTTACCAGTAGCACTGCCTATGCTACATGATTTCACAGCCCTAGAGTAAAACTACTTTTTTTTCCTTCTTTTCTTTTTTTGTTTAATTTCTTTTGCACAGTCTTTGGTATCACCCATGCGCGGAGGAAACGTTAAACCCGCAAGCAACCAAGCAACCGAGTGGCCGTTATAAGAGAGATAAAATTTTGGAAGGAGAAAGTTTTTTTTAAAAATTTATTGTCCCTTTCGGGAAAATCGGGCTGCTTCCCCCGGGAAGCGCCACCTAATACCTATCCTATTTTTCAATTTTGCTCGGAGGGGAAAGGCGGATAACCCGGAGAGAAACCCCCGATAAGCAGCCCGGTAGCCAGGAAAAACACGGTATCACATATCACAAGCTTGACCTGGGCTCGAACCCACGCTCCATCGCCGTGACGTCGGTGACGGCCGTTCAGTAGCGCAGCGGCTAAGTCGCGTCCGACGAGCTACCTGTTAGACCACCGCTCATCCCGCTCGGTTTTTGCACTACCCCAAAGGACGTTTATACAGTTCTTACTACATATTTTGGAAGTTTGAATCCTTTGGTGTTTTTTTTCCCCTTGACTTACCTCACTGTACGTTTCACGTCTACAGGTGTGGATAGACGCTGCTGTTCAGATTTTCTTCTCAGTGGGAGCGGGCTTCGGCACGCACATCGCTTACGCCAGCTACAACAAGTTTAACAACAACTGTCAGAGGTCAGTACAAGCACGTCACAATCGTCCGAGGCAGACTGAAACGCTTCGAACTGAAGTGAGACTAGTGCCAAATCAGGGCTCAAAATCTTCCACCTTTTGGTGGATTTCCACTTTTGGCTAAAAAAAAAAATCCCCCCCCCCCTTCAAGTGTTTCCTTCTCTGAGGCACTTTAAATTATGCCAGCACACACGAAATTGCACAAATTGTAGTGTAATTCTAAACAGTTTTCTCATGTGAAGCACTTAAAATCATGGTAAAATGCAACAAAAATGCACAGATTTTAGTCTATCTTTAAAAAAAATTCTGCGAGAGCATGCCCCATGGACACACCTAACATAACGTGTTTGCTTTGCAGAGGACCGTTTGTGGCTTTGCCGTTTCGTCAGTTAATGCTACACACTATTCCTTTTTTTTTTCTTTTCTTTTTTTTATCATGGACCATGTTTAAGCCTTGCTAACTGATGAAAGCAGAAGCCGAGTGACTTGAAAAGCGGTCCTATGCACGTCGTGACTTATTAAAGCTAATAGAAAAGATTACGAGACAAAGTCAAACAGGGAACCAGCTCGTGTCTGTACACACGGGGGATAACCACGTGACATGAAGGAGCCCGTGATTTCCGAGGATAAAACATTGAGGCACCGTCCGTCGAGTGCGAGGCAGTGTGCGTTCCACGCGTCTCCTCGCATGGCCATGAACATTTGCGCCTGTCTCGCACTATTTGGACGGAACATCCTCGTATGTGAGTGCGCTCCTCGTGCTTCACGTTATGAGGTCCCCCCCCCCCACACACACACACACCCCACACACCCCACACCCCCATTCCCCCACCCCCCTCACACACACACACACACACACACACACACACACACACACACACACACACACACACACACACACACCCACCCCGCCTTGATACAGACTGTCGGAAGCACAGACACAGACACTATAAGCGGCTCCCACCTCACCGCCACCTGTGTGTGTGTGTGTGTGTGTGTGTGTGTGTGTGTGTGTGTGTGTGTGTGTGTGTGTGTGTGTGTGTGTGTGCTTTTGAGCGACTAGGAAACCCGACTGCAGCTGGTACAAAGATGAAAACAAGCCTTGTTATTATTAGGCGCCTCTCAACAATCCTCTGTAGTTTGCATTCTTGCACGCACACACTAACCATTCCACAAAGTGCTTCAGTCCTTCAAAAACAAACTCATGCAGTTCCATGTCAAACGTGGTTAGAGTTGTTTAATGAGCCTTGTCGTGGTACAACAGCAGCCAGAGAAACGAAAGGGGAGATTACTTTCAGAACAATTGCAGTTGCCTCCCACGTCAGGTTCGGCGGCAGACGACTTGTCAGTTTGTGGCTCATCTGATGGCTTTAGCAGACGACAGTGGAGCTTGTTAGGTATACGTGTGTATTTGTTTTTGTGTGTGGGCGGGACATTTGGGACTGGATGATGAGAGAACCAAAGCAAGGGGTGCGGAAACAGGCGCAGAGAATGAAAGTGTGAGGGTTTTTTTAAACGCCTCGCTAACTGAGACGAATGCGCCTGGTGGTATTGTTGTGGGCCCGTTAACAGATTCCGTGCCGCGCAAGAGTATCCCACGTTTTTAACTCTTTTTAGCTCGGTTTTGCGATAATCGGGACAGATTAACGGTTCCTTGGCGGCTGTCATTACAGCAAACACGAACATAATCAAAGTGCAACACTCGCAACAAGCCAAATTTAAATCCATGCCGACAATTTCATGGGACTTCGTAAGGAGGACTTCGCTGTGCAGCGTAACCCATTGACATGTAAATTAGGCTCATACGACAGAGGCCGCGAGCGGTTAACGCGCTGCGATTAGCTAATGGTACCCCTAACGCGCCTAATTTACATGTAAATGGGTGACGCCGCTCACCGAAGTCCTCCTTACGAAGTCCTACTAAATACGCTTAATGTCTGGTGCGCAGGGATTGTATCGTGACGGTGATCGTCAACAGCTTCACCAGCATCTTCTCTGGCTTCGTCATCTTCTCCTACCTGGGCTACATGTCCAACCAGACACAGAAGGACATCTCTCAGGTCGCTACTGAAGGTAACGTGTCCTGCTCCTAGTAGACTGTAGCTTTACCGCATGCTACTGAAGGTAACGTGTCATGCACGTGGTAGACTATAGTTTAACCCCAGTCACGTGGCTAAGAGGTCGAGGTCAAGAGCTATCATTGGCTTGGTTCCCGAGCTATAGCTCAGCTTTACCGCACGCCTTTCCTTTTTGCTCTATGTACAAATGGTGTAAAAACTAGAGAGGCAGAAGCCTGCTGGGCTCATTTACGAAATGGGTCAATTTCAGATTGTTTCAAGTGACCCTTGGCTACCCTGAAAAATTTCCGTTGGCGTTCTGCCTCACACCTAACGAAACACCTACATTGCTGTTGGCGTTCCTGGAATAAAAAATAATCCCAGGGCCACACCCTTGTGTAATAGACGACTCCACTCGGTAATCCTCGAGGCTGAAACCTCACCCCTTTGCTTTGCCGTGTATTAGCAAAACAGGGTACGTTCATGGCGTCATTGTATGGGAAAGGGGGTGATTTAAAGATGGAAGAAAATGGTCTTTGTTTCCTCAAATGACGTCAATGGACTTACTGCTTTCTCTCCGTGTTTCTTTCGCATCGAACCACAGGTGTTTCCCTCGTTGTCGTGTCTGGCAAAACATGATGTTTGCCAGACAATGCCACGCGGTGTGCCTGTTATGCCACGGTACGCGATTGGCAGAATTCTTCTTGCTCGG
>JACVVK020000009.1:2820000-2832500 GCA_018292915.2 Batillaria attramentaria | reverse complement strand
AGTCGCGCCTTTGCGAAGTGTAGCAGTATGGTGTATGTGCAGACAGCATTGAGTGTCTGAAGTATTGAACAGTTAGAAGAGAAACTGTGTAGGCAATGAAGACAAATTGTAAAGGGATTGTGCTGAACATTTTATGCACTTGTTGACAGGTGTTCGGTGTTGGCAGGTGCTGTCTGTTGGCAGGTGTTCTCTGTTAACAGGTACTCTCTTTTAGCAGGTGTTCTCTGTTAGCAGATCTTCTCTGTTAGCAGGTGTTCTCTGTTAGCAGATCTTCTCTGTTAGCAGGTGTTCTCTGTTAGGAGATCTTCTCTGTTGACAGGTACTCTCTGTTAGAAGGTGTTCTCTGCTGACAGGTACTCTCTTTTAGCAGGTGTTCTCTGTTGGCGGATGCTCTTGTTAGCAGGTGTTCTCTGTTAGCAGGTGCTTTCTGTTTGCAGGTGTGTTCTCCGTTGACAGTTACTCTCTGCTAGCAGGTGTTCTCTGTTGACAGGTGCTCTGTTAGCAGGTGTTCTCTGTTGACAGGAGCTCTGCAGATATTCTCTGTTGGCATGTGCTCTCTGTTCGCAGGTGCTCTGTTAGCAGTTGTCCTCTGTTGACAGGCACTCTCTGTTAGCAGGTGTTGCCTGTTTAGTCGTCGTTTTGATCCAGCATGGCAAGTAATCAAGGTTTCCCTCTTTTATTAATTGCCATGATCTGTCTTATCTTGGTTTCCTGACAATAATGTTAGAACACTTGCTAAGTTTTCTAAGTTTGTAACACAGAAATACACACTGCAATAACATGTGTGCTGCTGTTTTATAAATTTGCTGTTGTAATTTGAATACTGAACGTAAGGTTGTGGTGTCTGATTACAGCAAAGCTCTGTGAGACTTTGACAATGGTGGTAATTGTACTTTGTGAGTGTATATTAATAATTTTTAATGTGACTTTTGACTAGGTTTGATTAGAAATTAGTTGGGGCATATGATGCCTATCTATTGTATCGTCTGCAACGATTGTGAAATGGAGGTTTGCATCGCAGGCAGTCTTGAAGCGCGTAGCAGAAATGGCAGAAATGTGGCCTGCCTGCGACTAACGCAAAACAAATTGCCAGTGTAGGCTGTTGAGTGTGTTGTGGATGTGTGTATATCAAATAGAAAATTATCTTGTATGATTATGATCGTGTAGAACGTACTAAATGTAGCGTCGCTTTATGGGGCACAAATAGAGATAGGCGAGTATCGCAGATAAGTTGTTGTACGATCTTGATGTGCTGTCAAGTCCATTAGTAGTAGTCTTTGTAGATGTGTGACGATCGGTACATCACACCTACTGCAGGTCAAAGAATACAGATGCAGGATCCCTCAGAATGCATACATGATATTATTCCCTATTAGCCTCAGGCAACAAAGTCACCCCTAAAAATGCTTCGGTCTAGAAACAAAACTTACCATGCATATACCACTCAAGGGCACGGACCTGACAGGGGTTTAAAAAAAATTGAATGTCTCCTTTTCGCTCAGGCCTCATTGGAGTAATGCTAGTCTACTTTCTGTTCAGGCCAGAAAGCCACTTCACTTAAAATCCACCTTTACATCTCTTGTGCGCAAAATGTCCGAGCTTCACTGGCAGCCTGCCTCTGGTTGCAACCCCCTGGCATGCACCTTGCCCTACCAAATACAAAAATCACGAAAATCATGACAACAAAAATCACTCGCAGAACGGGGTCCTTCAAGAAACGTTGCACTTGACCCCACAGTCATTGCGCCTGCAGTGGTATGGTCGGAGGTTCACCTGCAAATAATGTCATGGAACGGTATATACTGAGAGCACCTGGACAGAACTATATCCTGTGAACATACTTTCCGCCTCTTTCTCTCTATCTGTCTGTCTGTTTGTTAACCTTAACGGTATTAGTGTCAGTGATATCAGTGTGTTTTAACCTACCCAAATGATGTTGTAAAGTTTGCTGTTGGGTGAAACTAAAACACTCTTGTCATGTCTTGTATTTCATCCTTGCCCCCCATGCACACACCCCAACGACCCCCACCCACCCACCCGTGTCTGCACTCAGGTAGTTAAGACGTACATATAAATGGTACATCCTTCGATCATGTAAAAAAAGTGAAATACGGTTTAATATAATTTTAAGTACCATGGGTCGATGTAAGCTGCGTTCTCAAAAGTTTCGAATTTTAACTCTTTTTCAGTAAAACTGGCATGACATAGGAAGACTCTTCTTTTGAGCAAAAGAACAAAAAGGGGGGGGGGGGGGGGTAGGCATACTGCTGATTGCAAAGTTTTAGAAAGGGGGAGGGGGAGTTATCGACACAGCACCGTTTAAAAATTAACAGAGGAAATTCTGATTTATTTCAATTTTTAAGAACGTTTACAGTTTGTTTGTTTTTTTAGACTAGTTTGTACAATTTTACCTTCATTTTGTAAAACGGCCTACGCACCATGGGAGTTTATAAGCATATAGGCCCTTTCGCCTTTGCGTGTTGTTGGTGAGTGTTACAAAAATAGACAGCTAGCTCTGTCTGTCTCTATCTCGCTCCAACAGTTTCATGTTGTGAAGAGTTTATATCTTGAGATCAGAATAATACTGATTTAAAACTTTACACCGCACTGACGCCCATTTAACCACAGACGTTATCGCTAAATTGTGTTGAACTTACTGTTTTTATTTCCCATTCTTGAGTGCATTTGTATGAATTTGTGATTTGTGATCTGTGAAGACCTAGTTAGCGAATATGTTCAAAGTCCATAGACTTACATGGCGTTATGTAGTGTCAAATGAACTACAACTTTAGTGTTGTATATTGACAGATGTGTAGTCCTGTGCATTGAAAATTCATTCAGTCTGATTGTGTTTTGTTTTTTTTCATATTTGCATTGTTTGTATATCATATAATAAAGACAGCGTAGACTAGCACTTGTCGTGGAGCTGTTTTTTTATTATTATTAAACACACACACACACACACACACACACACACACACACACACACACACACACACACACCGTTACAAACAAACACAAGCAATGATTCTTACAGGTTATTCTTGTATGCAATGTACACACACACACACACACACACACACACACACACACACACACACACACACACACACACACACACACACACCGTTACAAACAAACACAAGCAATGATTGTTACAGGTTATTCTTTTATGTAATGTACACTTTATACATCCGTTGACTGTGATAAGAAATTTTCTGGTTGGTTTTTTCTCTCGATAAATTTCAAAGTTTGCCCTTTAAACATGTGTGTAATTGGCGAAAACAATGACAGAGCACAGGATCTCTTCTTCGGCCGTAGAGATCCAGTACAGTGAAAGGAATTGTACAAAATTACGGTTCAGAATCATCTACACCACTGAAGTTCAAGTGTTGTTCGGTGCCTCTACCGCCGCTTACAAAAGATCTATTTATATTTACATTCAAAATTCAGTTACCCTGTTGTTCGCTGGGGAAATCCGTTTGGAGTTTCGAACAGGATAACGTAAAAGAACGCACGATGACAGGCCCCTGTAGTGTAGTGGTTAACACTTCGGACCATATACGGACCGGGAGACCCGAGTTCGAGTCCCAGCCGAGGCAAGAAGGATTTTTCCCTCCTTGCTCGGCTCCTACCCAGAGCGGGTGTGCTGTGGGCCCTATGGGGAGGTTGTCGCCACACAGCCGACATTCACCCACTTCACGGGTGTGACTTTCGGGGTGCTTCCCTTGGTATGATACGTTTTATAGTTTATAGTGTGGATGATAACACGGTCGGGCCGGGTTAACACCGGGATATTTATGACAGGAAGCGTGGAATGCGGCCCTGTCCCGCAGTCCCAAAACCACACGGACCTCCAAGCATCATCTTACCATCATCCTTTTCTCTATCATCATGCATAATAATAAAAATCCCCCCCCCCCCGCCCCCGCTTTCGAGCCCTCCGTGGATTCAAACCCATGACCTGGGAGGTACACCACACACACACACACACACACACACACACACACACACACACACACACACACACACACACACACACACACACACACCACATTATTCGTAGATAAAAACTAATTAATTATGACACATGGCACAAACCGACAGCATGGCGCAAGTGTTACAAACAATATGTACACCTCAAATGAAACTGATTAAAAAAACAACAGTTATCACTATCTCCAAAGAAAGATCATACGCGTGCATGAACATACTTCCTCGCATCATATTTCTACAGTTGGTTATATGAGTGAGAGTACTTGTGTTATACATGTAGATGGTTGTTGGTATAGCAACATGGGGGAGGGGAGGAGGGGGGAGAATGCGGAAGACCCATCAAGCTTAATTCCGGTGTTGAGCCGATTACAAAATCGCTTAACGTGGGTTCAGCCAGCTACACATATTCTCCTTCCTGGTCAAACCCTTAATTATTATTTACATAGAAACTTGCTGCTGTAGTAATTCCCGGGCCTGGTTAACGCCGGGATATTTATGACAGTTAGCGTGGAATGCGGCCCTGTCCCGCAGTCCCAAACCACACGGACCTCAATAGCATTTTCCTCATTTTTATCATCGTGCATAATAAAAATAAAAAATTGCCCCAGCTCCCGAGTCCTCCGTGAATTCGACCGATGGTATGGTAGGGACACCACTGGAGCTGACGGAGAGTTGGGGAAACAAAAAGAAAAAAAAAACGAAGAAAAAAAACGCTGCTGCTGCTGCTGATGATGATGATGATGATGATATCGTTTGTCATGGCTTATGGCCATCTCATGTCATGTTCGTGTTTAATAAAAGGTTCATCCGAGTCACTCGGCAACGGTCCAGTCACCGGCCAAATGAATTCCATGTTCACACGTTACCGTAGACTGGAGATTCTGCACACACACACACACACACACACACACACACACACACACACACACACACACACACACACACACACACATGTGTTACTATCGTGCATTTTTATAGTTTCGCACGGTCCAGAATTCACCCCTGTTACTATCAAAAATATCAGAGAATACTGAGTTCCTTTCTTTCTTTCTTTGGTCACTGCAGACGGCCAAATATCTCCAAACGACAAGAAAATTCACGGCAAAGTATACGATTAGAAAATGGGAATTTACCGTTTTGTTTCTTCTTTCTGCCTTTTTTTCCTCGAGGTCGATCCGCATTGGGCGTGTTTCCTCCACGAGCACCATCAGGGTCCAATGGCTTTTCTGTAAAATATTGAAGGAACTGTCACACAAGGTGTAAATAGAAGTCACTTTATTTTGTAACGCTTCCATTCTAGCGGATGTATCCAGTTTTGCCCGAGCTGATAAAGTGATCTTTCTAATGTTTTCTGTTCTCAATGTTTGGCTCCAATAGACCAGTCTCTGCAAATGGGAGATAATAAAGGTGAAGTCACCAAACTGAACAATGGCATTACTTCCCGTGAACTATATCCCGAACAGACACTGTGGCTGTTCAATTATGTCTATGGATAAATTATTACATCAGATTTGTAGTCTTTTTCCCTTACTTGGTTTCGTATTTGACGCACCAGCACCCATGTGAAGTTCCTCATAGGCCGAGGGTACATTCATCTGGTCGTGCTGCAATCCCTCATACATCCCTGATGATCCTGGATGTAACATATAAAAGGGGTGTAGCATGTGGAAAGTAATCATGGACTAATACACATACAAATCATACACTTATCAAACGACAAAGACTATACACGCAAAAGGGCCAAGACACGGTTAGATTTGTTATGTTATTTTCATTTTTTTTCCCAGCTGCATTGGGACACTCAACCGATTTTCGCAGTATAAATATGATTTCGTTCAAGTCAGTCCAATGGAAATAGATCCATTCCAATGTCCAATAGCACAGACGTTCTCCGTGACTGAAGTTCATGTTTATTGCGCAAAAAAAAACAAAAAAAAAAAACGTGTTTGGCACTGTCTGTCAGTCTCAGTGAAACTCAGTGAAAGAGATGAGTTGTTAACAATCTTTCTTATGCCGGTAAGCGTCTACCACTGCAATCCTCTGTGTCGCCTGCCGACGGAGCCCCACCGCCCAACTCCCGTGGCTGACTTGATGTTGGGGGTGGTCCCATTTCCACGTCTTCAATGGCACCACGGTCACCTACCGGAAGAAGATAAACCCACCTCTGTGACAAATTTACGGACAGGGTTCCGTGTGCGACTGTCTTAAAGTACACCCCCCCCCCCCCACGCCTTCTTCAGAGGATTTTATCCCAGTTGTCAGGGAATGAGCGTACCATGGCTGAAGATAATCCGTATACAATAGCACTAAGGCAATGAACTGTTTGTGTTTGTTGACTTCGAGGTGAGCATTGCGGTAACGAAGCCCGATGAAGGAAAAATAAGATAAGATAACATAAGATAAGATAGATTTATTGCTTCTTAGTTACAATTAAGAAGAATTTGCTTTGCTCCTCTTGATAAAAAACACAACTGATATACACAAACATACCATAGAAATACATATACACATTCACACACTCAGTCATTGGCTAAAACACAATTTAAGAGAATAGGCATTGGCATTGCCTCACATTAAACTGTTAAACAAGCACTAAGAATAACAGTTAAAAATTTGTCACCGACACGAGAAGCGTGTACTCAAGCCAAGGCGTTTCGATATCTGCGACACACATTTTCAAACTGTGTAAATGATTGTGTGGAACGGTTGTGCGCCACTCGCCAACAGACTTATGAAGCCCTTTAAAATTCCTGTGTTTGCCTTAATTTGGGGGGAGCTGGGATAGCCGAATGGTAGAGCGTTGGACTCTCAATGCTCGGGTCGTGAGTTCGAATCCCGGCTGGGGCCAAATATTTGTGCTGGCCTTTTTCTCGTTGCCCCGTCTTTGATATCACCCATACTCACGTGGTGGAAAAGGACGTTAAACTCATAAACACCCACCCCCACCCGCCTTAATTCTGATGTGATGTGGTAAAACGTTCGTCTCGGTTCCATTGACGAAAGGCTGCCAAGTCGAAATTAGACCCCGAGTCAGTCATGGCTAGTCTTGTCGTTTGCTAATGAGGTCAGCGACCTTGTGCACTGTATTCATACGCTGAAGTTTCAAACGCTGGTGACCATCGACTTGGGACCATGGTGAAATGAACGTCAAACTTAAACGTGATTGAGTTCAATGTAGGAATAACAACATTTTACTGTAACCTTAAAGTTCTTACCAAAGTCAGCAATGACAAAAACCTTTGTCCGAGGCAAAAATTGACGAACTGAAGTTGTATTTTTTTCTTGTCAATCACTGTAACAGCTAGCTAGAGTTTGGTTCTAGACAGGGATCTTAGATTTGAACACTTGATTTACAGTGAAACGGATTTCACTTCAAAGTTCAACTACCCAGTTGCGGGTGGGTGGGTGGGTGGGTTTTTGGGGGTTTAACGTCCTCTTCCACCAAATAGGGTGATATCAAAGACGGGGCAACGATGAAAAAGCCAGCACAAATATTTGGCCCCAGCCGGGATCGAACTCACGACCCGAGCATCAGAAGTCCAACGCTCTACCATTCGACCACCCCGGCTCCCCTACCCAGTTGCAGTATAGAAATGAAGTTATGGGAACTTACGCATGGACAGGCGCTTGGGCGTGCGTCTTAGACTAGGCAGTATTATCAAAGTGTACACTAGTCACCGACTTACCTTCTAGTGTCTCTCCAGGCATCAGACCTCTGTCGTCTAGCTGACGCCCACCTGCACAAGGTAGTCTCCATCCCCTTCTCCACAGCACGACGACACAGAGCAACTCCACCACCAGCCCAATCCCTACACCAGCTCCCATACCGATCGCCAGCCCTTCACATCTCGCCTGTTGTATCAGCGCTTCACTGGCTGCAATTAAAGACAAAACAAACAATTCATGACAACTGTCCGAGAATTTCAAAGCTGTGAGATTACTGAACAAAGGGTAGAATGTCATTCTCAGCGGTAGTGCCGGCCAAGAGTAAGACAGAAGACAGTCCTACTATCAGTTATCATCAACAAAATTGACAATATCAGGATGTGCGAAAGAATCGAGACAATGGACGACACTACTCCTGCCAGTCAAAAAGGTCGATCCCCCCAGAATTCAGGGAAGCAAATATAGTTTGATATGACTGAAACATGGAAAGAAAGCAATAAAAAGTCCATTGGCGTCATTTAAGGAAAAAGACCACAGACCTTAAAAAAAAAAAGATAGACCCACCGCCGCACGCTGCCACCGCTGCTTGCGAGTGTCGCTATCGCGGCCATCTTGCGAATACCAGAACTCAGAGGCTCTGTGTACAGGACGCCTCGTTCGAAATACAAAGTTCTTTAGAAAGACGTCATCAGAAATGTGACGTAAGATAAAGCGGACCAATGCTATGCGCGCTATGTAAACAGCTGATAGCGTCTGGCACTTCCAGGTACTCGCAACATGGCGCGCGGCGGCGTCACACTTCCAGCACCGCAGGGGGTCTATCTTTTTTTAGGTCTGTGAAAAAGACCAATGCGTCAATATCTTTCATCTTGAAATCGCCCGTATTTCCCATAAAATGACGTCATAGATGTACTGTGTTTTGCCAATATACGGCAGAGTGAGAATGCGGGGCTTTGGCCTCGGGGCGTGCCAGGTGGAATCGTCAGTTGTTATACGGTGAATCAGACGCGACGTGAATTTACTTCATTAGTCAGGAGTGCCATGGATTTGATGAGTACACGGGATGTTTTGCCATTTGACGGAAGAGGCTGTGTTGTGTCACTCTGTACTTGTAAGCCATTAGCCAATGAGCTGTTGGCATTTCTCTGAATTTTGCAGTACCAGCTCACGGTGTGTGGGATGAACCATAACCTCTATGACTCACGTGCTGTGCTGACAGTGTAGGTCAGGGACTGCATGACCTGCTCCCTCCACACTAACTGACACGTGAATGTCGTCCCAGCGAACTCTCGCGGGACGCGAGGCCGGACGAGACGTGAGGACCCACTTTCCAGCCACTGAGCCTTCCCGGGAGGTAAACCAAAATCGCTTGTTGTGCACGTGCAGTCCAGATCCGAACCCTCGGTGACGTATTTAGGACACGTGTGGTTCAGTGGGGTAGATGGCTGACCTGAAAGCGAGAAGTGTTTCAAATTGTTACTGTAACTGTAACAAGCTTCCCAGCTGTCAATCAAACGCCTACGTTGTGCTGTACTTTTCGTATCTAATTTATGACAGACCGATAATCATACTTTAGTACGAAAATCAACTTTGCGGGATAGAAACGAACCCTCAGAGGCATGCTCAGGACAGTTGTGAGTCAGTCTGGAAGGCGGCGCAGTTCAGGCAAACCAACAATTTCTGCTGTTATTGATTGTGACGTTGATGATGATGATGATGTGGTCGACTGACGGTGATAATGGTGATGATGATGATGATGAAGATGACGATGTGTTTCAAAAGTGGTAATTAATCGCATAACAGATTATACACTTGAGTTTAAATTACAGTTCAAATGCGGAAATCTACTGATTTGAAATTATGTGTTGCAAAAACATGGGGGGGGGGGGGGGCAAAACAAAAACAAAACAAAAAACGCCATTGTATGAGAGCTGAAAGAACTGTGCAAGTAACTTCTACAAAACAAACATGTGGTGTCCTATGAAAGGACGACTCCACTCCCATCAATTAAAAGGGCCGAGCCCCCAGAATTCAGTCAATCGCAACCCGCGGCATAATGATCACAAAACATGGCATGGTCCGGCAAACACTACAACGAAGGAAGCACGTGTAGTTTGATAGGACTGAAACATGGAGATAAAGCAGTAAGTCCATTGACGTCATTTGGGAAAACAGACCATTACGTCAACCTCTTTCATCTTGAAATCACCCCTTTTTCCCATACAATGGTGTCCTGGGCGTACTGTATTTTGCCAATACACGGCAGAGTAAAGGGGCGGAGCTTTGGCCTCGGGGCTTGTCCAATGGAATCGTCAATAACAAACTGTTCAGACAAGGTGGCAGTGAAGAACAACAAAGAAAAACTCACTCAAAACTTTCAACATGTATGACTCTGTTCCAACATAGGTAGTGTTCCAAAAGAGCTGACACGTGAACATCGTTCTGTCATCCTGTCTTCGAACATTTGCACGCTGCAGTCGAGCTGATTGTGTCCCGTCCCACTCCACCGAGCCGGGAGGGCTGCCCAGGTCAGTCGCTGTGCACGTGCAGTCCAGGATTGAACCCTCATCCACATACTCTGGGCATGCGTGTTCCATCCTTACGGAGGATGGCCGTCCTGATACAAAAGTCAACGCCGTCAAAAGTCAGTAGTTGTAATGTTGTATTAATTAGGTCAATGCTAAATTCTTAGGAGTTCAACTAACCTTAGTTGTGTGGGTTCTTAAGAGCCTAAGAAAGTATAATGATTAGCTGTTATTCCCCATCAAGCTGTGGTATACCGACGAGTATTTTGATCCAAGACGCAAATCAACCCTGAGCTTTCACGAAATATGAAGCTTTGTGAGTGTGTATTCTAATATAATATTTGTGGTACATGCACACCGATTAAAGTGTTTTTCCACCTACAGCTACATTTTATAACTGCATGCATGATTCAAACGATTCAAGAAGCTTCTGTTCAATCGGAGATCTAGACAAGGAATCCGCTGCCATTCTCTGCGCCGATAGCAGACGACTGAGCGACTCAGTCGATTCTTTTCAGCTTTATGTCACAGGTTTGGGGTGTCGTAGCGTTGAAACTGCTTTTGATTTGAGTGTGCAGTGTTTGTCAGGTCAAGTCTGCTGCCGTCTCGAACTTGAGCAGCAGCAGTTTCGTCCGGCTTGCCACGCACAGGTCAGCCAAATCGGTAAACAGCATACATGTCGGTGAGACCCCACCTTCGATTGAACTTTTTGAGAACGGCTTTTGATAAGTGCTGGTTAAAACTGTCCGAAATTTGAATAAGGAGTGCTTGCTGGGTACAGGCTACTGTTGTTTTGTACTTGAACAACGTGTGTATGAAGTCGGAAACACCGATATGCCGAGTCAAAATGTTTCGTCGTCGATGGTGTTCACATAGGAAGCGAGCTCTCCCCGAAGAGTAGTAATACATGTAATTGCTCATCGATGACAATGGTTTTTTGCCAAAAAGGCTGTATCTCTGTTCTTTCTGTCTGAAAGAAAGAACCTTCTGGCAGGGAACCATGCGTGATTGTCATGTGATGTCGTGCTCTGTGTCACATGATTTCTCCAGTACTAGTACGGTACAGTAGTTATTCCACAGGAGGAATCACAGAAAAAGAGCCGGCTATGGATGATAATGTTTTGGTAGATAGCGGTTCTGTTATAAAAAGCATGGGACAGCTTCATAATTTTTCCAGGATTTTTGAGTTCCGCGAATTAATTCGGCATCTCTCTCTCTCTCTCTCTCTCTCTCTCTCTCTCTCTCTCTCTCTCTCTCTCTCTCTCCATTATCATTGTCATTGTCTCTTACTGATTTCATTCGTTCCCCTAAAGGCGGCAGTAACGTTGAGTCTGCCAGGAGAGATCATAACCGTGTATGTATAACGTCCATCATCAGGCGGAAGATCAGCCGTCATTTCACAGGTACCGGAGACATAATCGCCGTTGCTGATTCGTTTGGTCTCCATAGGGATGGAAGGGCCAGCAACAGTCTTACTGGAATCCTGTAGATACCATTAGATCCATGTTATCTATACCCAGCACTGTAAGCTGAGACGGAGACAGAGACAGACACAGGATGATGATGATGATGATGATGATGATTTACACAAGGCTTAAATAAGTTGGTTACAACCTGTCTGACGATCTGTCCTTGCTAAAACTAGAGAGAGAGAGAGAGAGAGAGAGAGTGTGTGTGTGTGTGTGTGTGTGTGTGTGTGTGTGTGCGTGCGTGCGTGTGCGTGCGCGTGTGCGTGTGTGTGTGTGCGCGTGTGTGTGTGTGCGTGTGCGTGTGCCTGTGCGTGTGTGTGGTGTGTGTGTGAAATAGACGGACAGATTGACATGTAGAGACAGGCAGAGACACAAGCAGACAGACAGACAGACAGACAAATACGGAAGGAGACGGAGGAGAGATAAGTGGGGACAGACAAGCAGACAGACACATCTTCAAACAGTGAAAGAGAGAGGGCGCGGGGGGGGGGGGGGGGGTGGCGGATGGCAGAGTGGGGGGCTTACCCCATGCTCCATGAACAACTGGCAGCTGTATCTGTGCAGAGCTGAATACGCCTTCTTGACGTCACACTGGCTAAACACCGACCAGGGTGACGTGTTGGTTCGGAACTGCACAGTGCAAGATGAATCTTGTGCTGGAACTGTGGGAGGTAGAATCCAGGTTAGAAAGATGACATCAAAAATCAGAAAAGCCTATCTCAGTATCTGTCGTTCACGTACAGAGTAAGGGATGACAAAGAAATGTATTTTAACCCATTTCTGCCTGACTGGTTCTGCTGCTCTACCAAGTATAGTAAAATAATGAGCTTGTCTGTGTTCCCCC
>JACVVK020000009.1:2805000-2815000 GCA_018292915.2 Batillaria attramentaria | reverse complement strand
CAGATGTCTCCAAACGACAAATTCACGACTAAAGATACCACTTGGAAATGGGAACTGACCGGTTTGTTTTTTCTTTCTACCTGTTTCCGCTCGTGAACTTTCAGTATTGGGAGTGTTCCCTCCACGGGCACCATCAGGGCCAGATGCACTGTTGTCGTCAACCTCGGGCTTACCTGTACAATGATGGAGGAACAGTCACACAAGGTGTAAATTACCTGAACCGAATTCACTTCATTTTGTAACAGCTCCTTTCTTATGTCGCACATAAATCATGAAATCAAATTTGTATAGTGCTTTTCCCCTTACTTGCTTTTGTGCTTGAAGCAGCAGCACTCTTGTTCACGTGAAGTGTCTCATAGGCAGAGGGTACATTCATCTGGTTGTGTTGCAATCCCTCATACAGCCCTGATGGCCCTGCATATAACAAGACAACAGGAGAGTAATTACGGACTAGTGAATGTTAAAATGATACTTTCATCAGAACGGCAAGGACTACCCACAAAGGCTCAAGACACGGTTAGATTTGATTTGCTTGTCCTCTATTTCCAATTTGCCCATCTGCACTGGGACAATTAGAGAATTTTCCCAGTATAAATTTGATTTCATTTAAGCCAGTCTAATAGAAAAAGTTCCATTCCAATGTCCACGTAAATAGCACGGACGTTCTCCGTGACTAAAGTTCATGTTTGTTGCGCTTAAACAAAACAGCCAAACAGATGAAGAGAAAGAACAAAACATGTTGTGTTTGGCACTGTCAGTCAGTCTCAGATGAGTTGTTAAAAATGTTTGTTACGACGGTAACTGTCTACCGCTGCATTCCTCTACGTCGCCTGCCGACGGAGTCCCACCGCCCAACTCCTGTGGCTGACTTGATGTTGGGGGTGGTCCCATTTCCACGGCTTGACTGGCACCACGGTCACCTGCCGAACGAAAACAAACCCACCTCTGTGACAAAGTTATGAACTGTCTTTAGGTTATCAGATTTTCCGTTTCTTCTCCGCATAATAGTGGCTTGAAGTGGATCATAGTGGTCTAAAGATTTCAAGTAAAATTGCGATTTTTGCATGGGCGTATGAGAGTTAATATAGAGTAACTGTGTTTGGACTGGACATTTATAATTAGTTGTTTTTGTTTTGTTTTGTTGTTTCATTTTTTTTTCATCATAGACTTCAACTGCCCAGTATAGAAATAAAGTTCTGTCGTCTAGCTGACGCCCACCTGCACAAGGTAGTTTCCATCCCCTTCTCCACAGCACGACGACAAGGACAAGGACACAGACCAACGCCACCACAAGCCCAATCCCTACACCAGCTCCTATCCCTTCAGATCTCGCCTGTTGCATCAGCACTCCACTGGCTGAAATTAAAGTAAGTTGAATAATGTACGACCGATATCCAAAACTTTCAAAGTTGTGAGATTACTCATACGCACTGTTCCCGTGTTTACTGGGTTTCAGAGAAGCCCATTTCTGTTTGGAACAGGTTTGCTTGTGAATGAGCCTGTATGCTCGAAATAGTCTATCTGAATGATTAGTACAGCTCTTAATGCGAAACAGTGCCGTGTATTGGCTCTGCAAAACGGCGAAAATTCAGATTCTCCTGTTCAGGGGTTGAGTGTTGCAACACTAGCAGTGATATCATACTGAATCGCGTCAGGTATATCGTTCGGTTGGTTCAGTGCCGGCCTTTGAGACGCTGTCACTGTGCAGGTGTCTATGTGGTAAGACGTTTGACATCACAAAACAAGCCAAATTAAGCGGTCTGTGAGACTGAAAATCTTAAAATGCGGGCCTTTAACACAGTATAGAATGTCATTCTCGACGATAGTGACGGCCCTAGACCAGAGAGATGACAGAGGTTTATTATCAGCTGTCGTGGAAAAGTTGACAATGTCAAGATGTATGAAAGAATCGAGACAGATGTTAGTTACTCAGTGTACTAGACGCGGCGAGAGTTTACTTCATTCGTCCAGAGTGACGTGGTTTCAATACGGTTTTTGCCCGTATGGAGGTAGAGGTCCTGGTTAATACGTCAATCTTTATATGTGAACCGTTAGCCAATCAGCTGATAATATGTGTGATGGGACACGCGAAAGGCGCTGGGTGCTATATGAGCTAGACCAGCAAAAAGGTCCCCGGGTTTATGGACTGAGAGTCACGGACCACTGTCAATCCCAGTTTCAAAGAATTATATAGCTAAACAACTATCACACTTTAGACTATTCCAGATTTGTTTGTTTGTCTGGTTGGTTGGTTTGGTTTGGTTTCGTTTGGTTTTTTGTTTTTTGTTTTTTTATATCTAGGGGGACAGAGTTTGCATGTTTCCACAGTTTTAATAACCCAAAAATGGTATTTTGACACTTTGGTCTTGTTTTCGCGGGCTCAGTCACATTTTCCTGAATTTTACATTACTAATAGTTCATGTTGCGTGGGATGAACCAAGAGCTCTACGACTCACGTGCTGTGCTGATAGTGTAGGTCAGGGACTGTACCGTCTGCTCCCTCCACACTAACTGACACGTGAATGTAGTCCCGGCAAGCTCTCGTGGAACGCGAGACCGGACGAGACGTGAGGACCCACTTTCCGACCACTGAACCTTTGCAGGAGGGCCACCAAGATCGCTTGTTGTGCACGTGCAGTCAAGATCCGAACCCTCGGTGACGTATTTCGGACACGTGTGGTTCAGTGTGGCAGATGGCCGCCCTGGAAATATGAACTGTATTAAATTGTGATTCCATAATGCTTTAATACTATTAATAATAATAATAATGGGTATTTAAGGGACGCCCTCCCTCTCGCAGGAGCTCATGGCGCCTTACAGTGAACACACACTCAATCGCCCAAAAACACTACACTTAAAACATGCCTCCACACATACATTTAACTACAACCGCATAATATGCAGCATTATACACGTCCTCCCCTGCCCCCGGCTTCTACACACACACACACACACACACACACACACACACACACACACACACACACACACACACACACACACACACACACACGACCAGCAGGATGATGATGTAGCAACAGTTATTGGTTGAGGGCTGTGAAGAGGTGGGTTTTCGGATTTTTTGAAGGATTTTTTTTTTATCTGCGCATCTGATTGATGCTAGGAGGTCATTCCAACAAGTCGGAACCTGGTGTGAATAACTACGCTGAACAAAGGTCTTTGTTTTGACGTGACGGATACGGAGTTTCCGAGTGTCGGCGGCAAAACGAAGCTTTAACTGTCAAACACCGGCATTGTGTGATATTGCCTTTGCTTCGTGTATGTCAGGCAGACACAAAAACCCACAGTCAACTTGCTCCTACAGTAATACTTTGTCAAAACAAGGCCGTAGCTGAGTGCTAACCGGCAAGTTAGAACAATGGTTATTTTCATCCACAACTTCCGTTTTTATATAAAATACTATTATCATTGTCTCTTACTGATTTCATTCGTCCCTGTAAAAGCAGCTGTAACGTTGAGTCTGCCAGGAGAGATCATAACCGTGTAGTTATAACGTCCCTCTTCAGGCGGAAGGTCAGACGTCATTTCACAGGTACCGGACACATAATCGCCGTTGCCGATTGGTTTGGTCACCATGGGAATGGAAGGGCCAGCAGCAGTCTTATTGGAATCCTGTAGATACCATTAGATCCATGTTAATGATGTTATCTATACCCAGCACTGTAAGCTGAGGCAGAGACGCACAGAGAGAATGACACAGAAGGAGGAGGATGACGATGGCGACGATGATGATGACGACGACGATAATGAATGATGATGATGATGATGATGATGATGATGATGATGATGACGACGACGATGATGATGATTTACTACACAAGGACTGAGATTATTACACAAGGATTAATATATAGGTTGGTTAGAACTTGTCTGTCCTTGCGAAAACTAGAGAGAGAGAGAGAGAGAGAGTGTGTGTGTGTGTGTGTGTGTGTGTGTGTGTGTGTGTGTGTGTGTGTGTGTGTGTGTGTGTGTGTGTGTGTGTGTGTGTGTGTGTGTGTGTGTGTGTGTGTGCGTGCGTGTGTGCGTGCGTTAGCACTTGTCTGACAACCTGTCCTTGCTAAAACTAGACAGAGAGAGGGAGAGAGAGACTGACTGACTGACTGACTGACTGAAACGTTTATTTCAGGATAAGGACTTGTAGGCATGGTCTGCCTATCTTACAAGCTGTCCTGCTAATCTACGAACACTACAAAAATAAAGGCTAACATTACAAAAAAAAAGTATACCAGGCACAAAGGGAGTAATCTAATAAGAAAAAAAAAAAAAAAACCATGCAAAGATACAAAGAAGCGCAAGAAATTCAAAGGAAACACATCGGAAAATAGGTGAAGAAGTAGATAGCATGGTGTTTGAAATTGTAGTATACAACATAACTTGTAAAAAGGTAACATGTAATAGTGCCATCTGATAACGAGTAATTTAGCATGGTTCAGATATTGTTCGTGGACCTATGACTTACGTAAGTATCTGAGAAGTTGAGTTTTAAATGAATGAAGCTTCGGGGTACATTTTAAGTATGCTGGCAGAGAGAGAGAGAGAGAGAGAGAGTGTGTGTGTGTGTGTGTGTGTGTGTGTGTGTGTGTGTGTGTGTGTGTGTGTGTGTGTGTGTGTGTGTGTGTGTGTGTGTGTGTGTGTGTGTGTGTGTGTGTGTGCGCACAGACAGACAGACAGGCTGGCAGAGACAGAAACTGACAGATAGAGAGACACAGAGAAACATGGACAGAGAGGCGCGGAAGGAAGAGAGGGGGGATAGAGAGATACGAGTGGGTGGGTGTTTAGGGTTTGACGTCCTTTTCCACCACATAGGAGAGATACGGAGGCAGAAATGCATGCAAACAAGACAGAGATAAACAGACAGAGCAACAGAGTCAGAGGACGGGGGGTGAGATGGGGGGGGGGGTGCAGTTGGGAGCTTACTCCATTGTCCACGAACAACTGGCAGCTGTATCTCTGCAGAGCTGAATAAGCCTTCGGGACGTCACACTGACTAAGCACTGACCAGGGTGACGTGTTGGTTCGAAACTGCACTGTGCAAGTTGAGTATTGTGCTGGAACTGCGAGAGGTACAGTGCTAATTAGTAATTACAATATGACGACAAAATTCAGTAAGGCCTAGCTGTCGCTCACGTACAGAGTAAGGGATGGCAAAGAAATGTATTTTAACCCATTTCTGCCAGAAATACTTTTAACGGGGGCACACGCTGACTGGTTCTAGGACTGGGACTAGGGCTGTCCCCATACGATGGATACCTCAAAACACACTATGATACACACACAGTCTCAATACGTTTGTCAGGTACATACATCGAATGCGCTTGTGATGAGATTCAGTCACTTGGGACACAATGTAGCATGTGAAACCATTGTGGTGACTCGGGTTGGCGTTATGTTGTTCTGCATACGTAGAAACCTACCGCGTACTCAACAGACGGATGCGGACTGAAGCCCAACTAGAAAGCGGCCAGATAACATGTAAGTAGCATGTGAATGATATTCTTCTTAACATCAAGCAGTTTCAACTACCCACGCATCAGCAGTTTCAACTACCCACGCATCAGCAGTTTCAACTACCCACGCATCAGCAGTTTCAACTACCCACGCATCAGCAGTTTCAACTACCCACGCATCAGCAGTTTCAACTACCCACAAGTCAGTGCGCCAGAATTTTGAGGGGGGTACAAACGTCACTAGTCACCCTACCAGAAAAATTAAATGTCGAAGAAAATGTATGCGACTAGAGCAGTAGAGGTACGAGTCTGAATGCTCGTGGTATAAACAGCTTACATGCTCTCTGGCAGCGGTGACTGGTGGCTATTGTTAGCGACTTGATCGGCGTGCAGTGCAGGTATGAAAGTGTATGAAAGGCCAAAGTTGCGAAAATGGCGGAAGTGACCAATAGGAAGATCTAGTCATTTGGCAATCAGCCTCAGGGTTCTGTAAGCGGCGGTTTTTCTCCTCAAAACGAACATACAGACTTTAACAGAACTTTCCCCGAACAGAAAACCACTTCATGATATTGATATTCGACAATAAAACTTAGTAGTTTTCTGGGCCAGTATGTAATAGTCGAGGTTAGGTCTTCTAGCCCTGGGTTAGAGTCCAACCTCGAACTAAACTAGCGCTAGGGTTAAATTTTCTGTTCTTGTTTGGTGTTTTTTTTTGGTTTTTTTTTTTTTGGTTTTTTGTTGTTGTTGTTTTGTTGTTGTTTTTTGTTGTTGTTGTTGTTTTTTTGTTTTTTTTTTGGGGGGTCCGTGTTTTGTTTTGTTTTTAAATCAAGAAGCGAGCCCATTCCAGCAAGGTGCCTAGGCTATTATAGAAGGATTTTTTTTCTTCCTTTCTTCACTTCCTTTCTTATTTAATTTTGACTTTGGGTTTCTTTTGGCCTAGTCTGAGTTAGGCCCGTAGCCGTGGGTTAAATTAACATCGACTTTTACATACGGGCCCTAATGCATATGTGCAAGTGCACCCCGTTTCTCGCGACTGGATATAAATGGGTTATATTGTAGGTTCTGGTTTAAATTACACTACTTAGAATGTGACTAAGACTACTTGTACTGAATCTTCTTGTTTTGCTGTCAGTTCTTGAGGATTAAATGTAATGTTGTTGCGATAATGTGTGTGTGTGGGGGGGGGTGTGTGAGAGAGAGAGAGAGTTGGGGGGGGGGACCCTTTGCTAGAGAAACAGGAAAGTACGTACAAATAAAATCCGTTCTGCAGGATGTTTGTCTCGGATATGCATAATCCATGCAAGTTATAGTAGAGTTTGAAAACGATTCCGATCTGGAGAAGAGGTTCGTGTTTGTCGTATCAATTCTCATCTGAACTTTCTCCATCGGTAATATCATAGATGCTGTGAAAAGAGGTGAATGCAGGTCAAAGCAGTCATATCTGTGACAATCAGCAACCCGCATGCTAGTGCCATTAGTTGTCCACACACAGGATAAATCATACATCCTTTTGCTGGTATAATTCAAAACGTTATCAGTAGAGTTTTCTACCACGTCAAATATTCCATCCGGATAGCAAGGGCTCAGTTCACCATCTGTAACAGAAAGAATAATCTTTTCTTTTTTTTTGGTAAATGGTTGTATGATACTAATGACATCACTACACACACACACACACACACACACACACACACACACACACACACACACACACACACACACACACCTCTCTCTCTCTCTCTCTCTCTCTCTCTCTCTCTCTCTCTCTCTCTCTCGCTCTCTCTCTCTCTCTCTCTCTGCGCGCGTTCGTGTGTGTGTGTGTGTGTGTGTGTGTGTGTGTGTGTGTGTGTGTGTGTGTGTGTGTGTGTGTGTGTGTGTGTGTGTGTGTGTGTGTTTGCGTGTGTGTGTTCTCGCCAACTTACCTGACTGTCCCATGCAAACACCCACAACACTTAAAACAACACACACCATCCACCACACAAATGAGGAATTGTTCAGCTCCATTTTCGTGTTGTGAGTAAGTAGTCAAGTTCCCTTCTCTCCTCTGATTAACGTTCACTAGTACTGTGACACCACATTTCGCCACACCGGGACAGTCTTAGCACACCCAAAAATCATCGCAAACATTTGACAAATACGTCGACTGATTGGTGTAGGGACTACTTCTACGGGAAGGTACGAGTGATTTCGTGTTAGCGTAATATAATAAATCACACCACACCGCCGCTGAGCTAACACACACATCCTCTCCAGCCAAGCATAACCGACTGCGTAAATAACGACTTACGCAACCTGTAAAGCGCATGTCACTTCAGCGTTATGAATAGAGGGGAGACCTCACTTCGTGTTGTTTCTACCGCCAAGGGCCCAAGTGTTGATGAAATCCGTGGCGGTTAGAGCCATTTACCGAATGGCGGTATACTTCTTCCTGGTTCCCTTCCTTGGTAAGATTGGCAAACACGTGCACAGCATTACAACCATGGCCTTATGCCAGGACTGTAACGTATATATATTTATTCAGGTCTAGCTGACTTTCCTGGGTCCCTGTTGTATGTGAGACCGGGTCATACCCGACCCCTATTTACTGATATTTTGTGTACAACGTTTTTACTACTGTATCCCCTTTTGTTCTTAGCCCCACTGTCCCTCTCGCCACCCGTTCTTACGCGTCCCCGGCCACCCGTGTTCATCAGCCTTTGTTCCCTGGCCAACCCTGTGTAGTGTGTACTGTCCACCAGCCACGCGCACGCAGTGTTTCGTATCCGCGATGGCGCGCGTGTCAATTAGTTGTGTTTGTTTGTGTCTGTTTAGTGTCAAATATCTCCGTAGTCCCTTCACTTAGAATAATTCTGTAAACTGCAGTAGTTTCATGATGGTTTGTACATTTTAATCATGTTTAGTTTTTAGCGCTGTTTTGTAGTTTAACGGGTGTATTTTGCGATTTTCACCACTTTTCAGATGCGTGGTCCCTGTCCTTACGCTCTTTAATCGGCGATAGAAAATTGTCTGTGTTTTGATGAGATCTTAAACTATTATAGTCTTAAAGTACTTTTCACGCTCTTTTAGATGCACTTTGTTTGAAGTTTCTAGCTATTATGTAACGCCCGCTTTGGTTCGTTTTCCATGTGTTAACAAACACAAATTTCGCTGTGGCTGGCCCACGCGGTCTGCTTTTCGCTGCACTTCGGGCAGTGCTGTCTTTGCGGCCCGCGCTGGGCACATAAGTAGCCGCGGGCTACGCCTCACTACACAGTCGCCAGCCAGCCCTGCCGCGAGTCACTGCACGTGTCTGCGTATTGTCTGCCATTTGTACTGTTTTCCCGTAATAAAACTCATGTCATAGCGACCTCTGTGTTTGGTCTCCCTGCCTGCATGAACCGGACCCCTGACACCCGGTTACATATGTACGCTTTTTTAAGTTGTTTCTCTATAGAAAAACAACTTTATGAGACGGGGCAGATTTTGCTGCGCGCAGCAGCAAGTTTCAGTGATACAAAACAAGACTGTGACGTTTCTCCACACAATAATACTTTCACGCACATAGTGACGTAACGAAACCTGCGTCATAGACACTTGACGTGCACACTATGCTGCTGCGTTCTTTTTGGCGGGAGTTGTGAGACGTGTGTCTGTGTGTGTGTGTGTGTGTGTGTGTGTGGACGGATGTAATGATGGCTATCTCCTAAACCACCTCGATGGAGGCCTTTTTACTTTGAGATAAAATGGGAAATCACCTTCTCCAGACCTACCTTTCACGATTTTTAGCCTGCCGCATTTTCAGAAGAGTTATCGCCGATTTTAAAAAATCGGTCGTGTTACGAATTTTTTCGAAAAAGTTGTTCAAATTCCTTCATTTTCTAAACTTTGGAAGTTCACCCAATCACACTGCCTGTATTCGTGCTACAGCTCTGTAGCTCTGACTGGTTTTGTGTAAAAAAAATATTTTCGAGGTAGGGGTGGTTTGCACATAAGATCAAATATCTATGAAAAGACTACTGCAAATTACTTATCATCCCGGCGTTTTTGTCTAGTGTGACAACTGCACATATGACAGGAACTACTGCACTATTATAGCTTTAGCATTTAGAATAACTGAACTTTTAGATAAACATAACTTTTTCAAGTTTCTGCGAAAAGCACCGGTCAAAAGAGTTCCAAATTTTCGATTTCATAAGTACAATACAAGGTATTCTAGTCCATGTTTCACCAGCCCTCTAGATCTTCCAGATTTTATGTAAAAATTAATTCAGCCAGGGAAGTCACAAAAGCAACAGGGAAATTACAAGACATGCACAAGCATCATCTGTCATACCACCAGTGTGAAGCTGACGTCAAACGCTTAGTTCCCAGACAAAATAAGCAAGTATCGTCACTGCCTCCGACATTTCACCAGCCCTCTAGATCTTCCAGATTTCATGTGAAAAATAATTCAATCGGGGAAGCCACAAAGCCAACAGGGAAATTACAAGACATGCACAAGCATCATCTGTCATACCACCAGTGTGAAGCTGACGTCAAACGCTTAGTTCCCA
>JACVVK020000009.1:2755000-2800000 GCA_018292915.2 Batillaria attramentaria | reverse complement strand
TCTTGGCTTTTCTGGGAAAAAAATGAAGGTACTGTCAAACAAGGTGTAAATTACCTTTATTTACGCTTCCATTCTAGCGGATGTGCCCGGCTTTGATGAAGTGATCTGTCTAATGTTTCTGGTCTCCCTATTTGGCGCCAGAAAGTCAGTCTCTGCGTATGAGAGGTAATAAAGGTGAAGTTACCGTACTGAACAATAGAGTTACTTCCCGTGAACCACATCCCGAAGAGATTCACGAACGGACACTCTTCATTTATATATATATGGATAAATTAGAAAATCAGATTTGTAGTGTTTTTCCCTTACTTGATTTCGTATTTGACGCACCAGCACTCATGTGAAGTTCCTCATAGGCCGAGGGTACATTCATCTGGTTGTGTTGCAATCCCTCATATATCCCTGATGGTCCTGGATGTAACATATAAAAGGGGTGTAGCATGTTCAGAGTAATTATGAACATACATACCATACATAGGACTATACACGCACAAGGGCCAAGACACGGTTAGATTTGTTTCGTCATTTTCAATTTTTCCAAGCTGCATTGAGACAAACAACCGATTTTCCCAGTTTAAATATGATTTCGTTCAAGTCAGTCCAATGGAAATAGTTCCATTCCAATGTCCACCTAAATAGCACGGACGTTCTCCGTGACTGAAGTTCATGTTTACTGCGCTTAAAAAAAAAGATGAAAAAGAAGAAAAAGTCTGTTTGACACTGTCTGTCAGTCTCAGTGAAACTCAGTGCCGGTTAGGGGGTAAGCGTCTACCGCTGCAATCCTCTGTGTCGCCTGCCGACGGAGCCCCACCGCCCAACTCCCGTGACTGACTTGATGTTGGGGGTGGTCCCATTTCCACGGATTGACTGGCACCACGGTCACCTGCCGAAAGAAAACAAACCCACCTCTGTGACAAATTTATGAACTGTTGTTGCTGGCGTTCTTGTCCACTCCCGGGGAGCCGGGGTGGCCGAATGGTAGAGCGCTGGACTCGGGTCGTGAGTTCGAATCCCGCCGGCTGGGACCAAATATTTGTGCTGGCCTTTTTTCTCGTTGCCCCGTCTTTGATATCACCCTTATGTGGTGGAAAAGGACGTTAAACCCCCAAACACCCACCCCACCCACCCTCTTGTCCACTCCCAGGGTCATCCCCTCGGATGCGAGGGCTCCCTGTGTGACTGTCTTTAAGTACCCCGCCTTCCTCAGAGAATTTTATCCCAGTTACAAGAGAGTGATGGTTGTCAGGCTATGGGCGTACCATGGTTGAAGATGATCACTACACAATAACACTATAGCAATAACAACATTTTACTGTAGCCTCACAGTTGTGGCCAAACTGAATCAACAATGAGAAACGCCTATGTGCGAGACAAAAAAAAAATTAATGAACAACCGTTGTATTATTTGTTCTCGCCGTAATATTTGTTCTTGTCAGTCACTGTAACAGAGGGGAAGAATGTCTTTTTGCCCCCCCCCCCCCCCCCCTGGAAAATCAGGTGACTATGGCAAGAGGGGGGGGGGGGGCAAAGCCATGGTCTTGCCCCCCCCCCTTCCCCTACCTCTCGCCCTACCCCTCTTAGTGCTCTCTCCCTCATCCCACCCAACAGAGAACTTCTGTTTTTGCGGACCGAAGGTTGTCCGCTCTTCTGATTCCCCCCCCCCCCCCCCCCCCCCCCCCGCTTTTCACTTTTTTCGGGCAACGTCCTGGTTCGTAAAGGTTTTTTGTCTACGCAGCATTTGATCGCCCCCCCCCCCCCCCCCTGCTTTTCACTTTCTTCGGGCAACGTTCCCCCCTCCGAGATTCTGCCCCCCCCCCCCCACCCCAACATCTTCCGGCGCCCCTGACTTTGGTTCTACACAGGGATCTTAGGTTTGAACACTTGATTTACAGTGAAACGGTTTTCACTTCACTTCAACGATGAAAAAGCCAGCACAAATATTTGGCCCCAGCCGGGATCGAACTCACGACCCGAGCATCAGAAGTCTAACGCTCTACCATTCGACCACCCCGGCTCCCCTACCCAGTTGCAGTATAGAAATGAAGTTATGGGAACTTACGCATGGACAGGCACTTGGACGTGCGTCTTAGACTAGGCAGTATTGTTAAAGTGCACACTAGTCACCGACTTACCTTCTAGTGTCTCTCCAGGCATCAGACCTCTGTCGTCTAACTGACGCCCACCTGCACAAGGTAGTTTCCATCCCCTTCTCCACAGCACGACGACAAGGACAAGGACACAGAGCAACGCCACCACAAGCCCAATCCCTACACCTGCTCCCATACCGCTCGCCAGCCCTTCAGATCTCGCCTGTTGTATCAGCGCTCCACTGGCTGAAGTTCAAGCAATTAGATATTCAGTGACGACGTTAATTAGGAATTTAATTAGGATCGTTTTCCACGAGCATGGGGCTACAAGAAGGGTGGGTGTTTTGGCGTTTAACGTCCTTTTCCACCACGTAAGGGTGAAATCAAAGACGCGGCAACAAGAAAAAAAGCTAGCACAATATTTGGCCTTAGCCGGGATTCGAACTCACGACGTGAGCTTTGAAAGTCCAACGCTCTACCATTCGGCTATCCCGCCTTCCCGGCAACAAAAACACTTTTCATGAGCTGCTGTAACATACTAGATTTTCTGTTAGAACATGAGACTGGGAAGGAACGAACCGACCGGGAAAAGAATGCTGTCCGAAGATTTCTGGTCAGTACTGTCAGATTTCTGATGCGCTTGGTGTTGCCACGGGAAGAAAATTTCCAACTGTAAACAATTTATTGTGGGCCACAAACGAAGGTTTAGCATTATCGTTGTGGACATGAACGATCCGCTATACTAGTTTCTGATGCACGTGTGGGATGAACCACAAGCTTCGTGACTCACGTGCTGTGCTGACAGTGTAGGTCAGGGACTGCACAACCTGCTCCCTCCACACTAACAGACACGTGAATGTAGTCCCAGCGAACTCTCGCGGTACGCGAGAGCGGACGAGACGTGACGACCCACTTTCCAGCCACTGAGTTGTCCCAGGAGGGACACCAAAATCGCTTGTTGTGCACGTGCAGTCCAGATCCGAACCCTCAGTGACGTATTTAGGACACGTGTGGTTCAGTGGAGTAGATGGCTGCCCTGAAAGCGGTAAGAGTTTCAAATTGGTAAATGTAATTGTAACAAGTGTCACTATTGTCAAGAAAACGCCTACGTTGTATTGTACTATAATTATGTCTCTAATTTGTGTCAGACCAATAATAATACTGTCGTACGAAAATCAACTTTGCGGGAGAGAAACCTGTCTTCTTAGATCTACAGAACCCAGCAGAGAAAGACAAAATGCCGGCCTCCGTAGTGTAGTGCTTAACACTTTGTGCCATGAACCGTGAGACCCGGGTTCGAATCCCAGCCGAGGTAAGCGGGATTTTTCCTACCTAGGTCGACTCCTACCCAGAGCGGGCGTGCAATGGGCCCAATGGAGTAGCTATTGGAAGCGCGGAATGCGGCCCTGTCATGCAGTCTCAAACCACATGGAACTCCATAGGATAAAAAAAATGGTACAAATTTGTCCTAATTACATTTTCAGCTGCAGTCATACTGTCATACTCTCAAACACGACAACACGTAAAATAATAATAATAAAAAAAAACTAACTCGGGACGATAAGCGTGTAGTCAATGGACTGTACCACACGCCCTCTCCAAGTCATCTGGCATTGGAACTTCTTCCCCTGGTCCACAAGCGACACGTTGGTCAGTGAAATGTATTCTGATCCTGTTTGTGTCCATCTCGGCGTGCCGGCTGGATGACCTACATCATCGGCACTGCAGCTGCATCTCACAGACGAACCCTCAGAGGCATACTCCGGACAGTTGTGAGTCAGTCTCGAGGGCGGCTCTGTTCAGGCAAACCAACAGTTTCTGCTGTTACTGATTATGACGTTGATGTTGATGATGATGATGATGTTTTCGATGGCGATAATGATGGTGGCGTTTCAAAAGTGGTATTCGGTCGCATAAAAGATTATACACTTGCGTTTATATTACAGTTCAAATGCGGGAATCTACTGTTTTGCAATTATGAGTTGCACAAACAAAAACACCATTGATTGAGAAGGTGGGTGGGTGTTTGGGGGTTTAACGTCCTTTTTCACCACATACGGGTGATATCAAAGATGGGGCAACGATGAAAAAGCCAGCACAAATATCTGGCCCCAGCCGCGATACGAACTCACGACCCGAGCATCAGAAGTCTACCATTCGGCCACCCCGGCTCCCCCATTGATTGAGAACTGAAAGAACTGTACAAGTTAACTTCTACAACACAAACATGTGGTGTCCTACGACGACTCCACTCCTGTCAATCAAAAGGGCTGAGCCGTTAGAATTCAGCCAATTATCCTACGGTATAATGAGCATAACACATGGCATGGTCTATGCAAACTATTTTCCAGACACTACAACGACGGAAGCACATGTAGTTTGATATGACTGAAGCATGGAAAGAAAGCAGTATTGGAGTTCTATCCTGTTGTATCCCGTGTCTTCTCTGCGAGTGCACCGAGAGAGCGACATAGCAGGAGAAAAATACAACAAAGACCATTACGTCAGTCTCTTTCATTTTGAAGTCACCCCTTTTCCCCATACAATGACGCCATGGACGTACTGTGTTTTGCCAATACATGGCACAGTAAAGGGGCGGGACTTTGGCCTCGGTGTTTGCCGAGTGGAGTCATTTATTTCAAACTGTTCCGCAAGCACTGACATAGAGACCTAATCTAACGCAAGGTGGCCGGAAGACTAACAAACAAACGCGAAACTCTCAGGGTGTACGACCCTGTTCCGAAAGAAGCTGTGTTCCAGAGAAGCCGGCACCTGAATATGGTTCGGTCATCCTGTCTTCGAACATTTGCACGCTGCAGTCGTTCTGTCTTTGTCCCGTCCCACTCCACAGAGCCGGGAGGGCTGCCCGGGTCAGTCGCTGTGCACGTGCAGTTCAGGTTTGAACCCTCATCCACATACTCTGGGCATGTGTGTGCCATTCTTACGGAGGATGGCCGTCCTGATACAAAAGTCAACGCCGTCAAAAATTTAAGTTGTAAAGTCGTATTAATTAGGTCAAAGATAAATTAATAGAAGTTCAGCGAACCTTAGTTGTGTGGGTTTTTAAGAGCCCAAGACAATAGAATAATGTTTTGTTAGGTACTACTCCTAGTTCAGCTTCATGATTTTTTCCAGGATGTTCGAGTTCCGCTAACTCTCTCTCTCTCTCTCTCTCTCTCTCTCTCTCTCTCTCTCTCTCTCTCTCTCTCTCTCTCTCTCTCTCTCTCTCTCTCTCTCAACGTACCATTGTCATTGTCTCTTACTGATTTCATTCGTTCCTGTAAAAGCGGCAGTAACGTTGAGTCTGCCAGGAGAGATCATAACCGTGTAGTTATAACGTCCATCATCCGGCGGAAGGTCAGCTGTCATTTCACACGTACCGGACACATAATTACCGTTGCCGATTGGTTTGGTCTTCATATGAATGGAAGGGCCAGCAACAGTCTTACTGGAATCCTGTAGATACCATTAGATCCATGTTATCTATACCCAGCACTGTAAGTTCAGACGGAGACAGAGACAGACACAGGATGATGACGAGAATGAGAATGAGGATTAGAATGATGATGATAATGATGATGATGAATATGATTCACACAAGGTTTAAGTAGGCTGGTTACAACCTGTCTGTCCGTGCTAAAACGAGAGAGAGAGAGAGAGTGTGTGTGTGTGTGTGTGTGTGTGTGTGTGTGTGTGTGTGTGTGTGTGTGTGTGTGTGTGTGTGTGTGTGTGTGTGTGTGTGTGTGTGTGTGTGTGTGAGACAGACAGGCTTACAGGCAGAGACACAGGCAGACAGATTGAAACAGAGAGATGAAGGAGAGGACGGAGAGAGATATGGGGACAGACAAGCAGACAGACACACAAACAGACCCAGGCAGAGCTGCAGAGAGAGAGGAAGAAGGGGAGTCAGTGGAGGGCTTACATCATGCTCCATGAACAACTGGCAGCTGTATCTGTGCAGAGCTGAATAAGCCTTCGTGACGTCACACTGACTAAGCACCGACCAGGGTGACGTATTGGTTCGGAACTGCACAGTGCAAGATGAGTCTTGTGCTGGAACTGTGAGAGGTAGAATCCAGGTTAGAAAGATGACAACAAAAATCAGAAAAGCCTATCTGTCGTTCACGTACAGAGTAAGGTATGGCAAAGAATTGTATTTTAAGCCATTTCTGCCAGAAATACTTTTAACGGGGGCACACGCTGACTGGTTCTGCTTCTCTACCATGCATAATAAAATGGGGAGCTTGTCTATGTTTTGTCCTGTCTATCTTCCCGTAGGTCTATGCTTCCCCAGGAATTTCTTCCTACAGCAACCCTTACCTTAACCCTATACCTTAGCACTAACCATACGTATCTGATGACACACAGAAGGAACATAGATCCGGGGGGGGGGGGGGAATAGGGCTGTCCCCACGAACTGGATGCCACAAAACACACATTAATGTCTCTATACGTTTGTCAGGTACACACCAACACTGTGAAAAACTTTTCAACGAATGCGCTCAGTGAATCAGTCACTTAGGACACACTATAGCATCTGATACCATTGTGCTGACTCGGGTTGGCGTTATGTTGTTCTGCATACACAGAAACATACCGAGTACTGAGCAAACGGTTGCGGACTGATGATGATGAAACTTTATTTTCCAACGGTTGAAGTTTTGACAGAGAAGAACGTCAATTTACAAACTTGCCGTTGCTACACACTACTAATACACATCTAGCAAAGAAAATTAAAACACTGAGATCAAATATTTACAGGTGACTCTCTCTCTCTCTCTCTCTCTCTCTCTCTCTCTCTCTCTCTCTCTCTCTGAAGCTCATCTAGACTGCTCCAGATACCATGCTCTCTGACAGCGCTGATTGGTGGCTATTTTTAGCGATTTGATCGGCGTGAGGCCAAAGAAATTAATATTTCTTTACTGTTAGAAGCCGCAAAGTCACGAATATGGTCGCAATGACCTAAAGGAACATAATTTGTGTAGCAATCAGCCTAATGGCTTTGTAAGCGGCGAATACGAACATACCAAACATACAGACTTTATCTTCTCCAAACAGAAAACGAGTTCATGATATTGATAGTCTTCGACAATCAAACTTCGACAATCTTAGTAGTTTTCAGATGCATATATGTGTCAAGTGCCCCGCATTTTTCGAAGCTGGTTATGAATGGGTTTTATTGTAGGTTCTGATTTAAACTCCACTACTTAGAATGTGACTAAGACTACTTATACTGAATCTTCTGGTCTTACTGTCAATTTTGTTAGGATTAAATGTAATGTTGTTGCAATAATGTGTGTGTGTGTGTGTGTGTGTGTGTGTGTGTGTGTGTGTGTGTGTGTGTGTGTGTGTGTGTGTGTGTGTGTGTGTGTGTGTGTGTGTGTGTGTGTGTGTAAGAGAGAGAGAGAGAGAGAGAGAGAGCCTTGTGATAGAAAACAGTAGAATACGTACAGATAAAATCAGTTCTGCATGATGTTGATGTCTCATAAAGGAGATCCGTGCACGTTATAGTAGAGTCAGAAAACGATTCCGATCTGGAGAAGAGGCTCGTGTTTCTCGTATCAATTCTCAGCTGAACTTTCCTCCTCCGTGATATCATAGATGCTGTGAACAGAGGTGAATGCAGGTCAAAGCAGTCATATCTGTGACAATCAGCAACCCGCATGCTAGTGCCATTAGTTGTCCACTGACAGAGTAAATATATCCAATCGTTGGTGTACATCAAAACGTTATCAGTAGAGTTTTCTACCACGTCAAATATTCCATCCGGATAGCAAGGGCTGAGTTCACCATCTGTAACAGAAAGAATAATCTTTTTTGGTAAATGGTTGGATGATACTAATGACATCACTACACACACACACACACACACACACACACACACACACACACACACACACACACACACACACACACACACACACACACACACAACCACACACACCACTCTCTCTCTCTCTCTCTCTCTCTCTCTCTCTCTCTCTCTCTGCGCGCGTTCGTGCATGCGTGCATGCGTGTGTGTGTGTGTGTGTGTGTGTGTGTGTGTGTGTGTGTGGTGTGTGTGTGTGTGTGGTGTGTGTGTGTGTGTGTGTGTGTGTGTGTGTGTGTGTGTGTGTGTGTGTGTGTGTGTGTTCTCGCCAACTTACCTGACTGTCCCATGCAAACAGCCACAACACTTAAAACAACACACACCATCCACCACACAAACGAGGAATTGTTCAGCTCCATTTTCGTGTCGTGAGTAAGTAGTCAAGTTCCCTTCTCTCCTCCGATTAACGTTCAGTAGTACTGTGACACCACATTTCGCCACACCGGGACAGTGTTAGCACACCACGACACCGCACTGAAATCATCGCAAACATTTGACGACTGAATACGTCGACTGATTGGTGTAGGGACTACTCCGGCCGTCGGGAAGGTACGAGTGATTTCGTGTTGCGTAATATAATCACACCACACCGCCGATGAGCTAACACAGACATCCTCTACGGCCAAGCATAACCGACTGCGTAAATAAAGACTTACACGCAACCTGTACAGCGCATGTCACCTGAGAGTTATGACTAGAGGGGAGACCTCACTTCATGTTGTTTCTACCGCCAAGGGCCTAAGTGTTTATGAAATCCGTGGCGGTTAGACCCATATACCGAATGGCGGTATACTTCTTCCTGGTTCCCTTCCTTGGTAAGATTTCTTTGTTACAAAATGCAAACACGTGCACAGCATTACAACCATGGCCTTATGCCAGGACTGTAACGTATATATATTTATTCAGGTCTAGCTGACTTTCCTGGGTCCCTGTTGTATGTACGCTTTTTTTTAAAATCGGGAGTTCGAGAAATTAGCATGAAGGTGCAGCGTGTCCTGTATGTCCTAGGTTTATACTGCCTTACTGCGGGTTAAGTGGTTGATTTGCCGTCTTGGATCAAACTACTCGTCGGTAAACAACGTCTTGATTGCGGAATAACAGCTAAAAAAAAAGTGTGAAACTGTGAAAATTTTCTTCAAAGAAAAATCATAAGCGCGCGGATGGGTGATATCAAAGACTTGGCAACGAGAAAAAGGCTAGCACAAAATTAGTATTTGGCCCCAGCCGGGGTTCGAACTCACGACCCGAGCATTGAGAGTCATTCGGCTAACCCGCTCTAACCTCATAAGCGCGCAGAAACATACATCCATCCGTCAAAGACCAGTTTGCATCATTTGTCCAACGTTACATTCTTGTTTTGTTTTTGTTTGTTTTTGTTTTTTGTTTTTCAAGTAGTGCAGGCTTACTTAGGCGCGGATTAGTCTTTGGTGTTTGCGCGGCGTTAAGCCCTAAAAACTCACTCACGCACTCACCTATTGTATGAACAACAACATACTAGATACTGTCGATGATGCGAAAGGCCAGCTTCTTTTCACACTGACTTGCCTCTCGTGCGACTAAAATTGAATGATATGGATATAATATTATGTGTGATATACATAGGTGTATGTTCAGTCGTGCTTAGCTCGGGCAGCTATAGAAAACAAACTGAGCAACACGAAAGGGTGGCCCGAATTAGATCGTATTCATGGACAAGTGCTGTTTTCATTTTTTTTTTTTTTTTTTATCCTGTGTCTTTTTGCAGCAGTGGTCGCATGCCAGCATAGTTATGACTTCACTAGAGAGTTTTCCTCAAATGCCTGAGACATATCTGTAGCACGTTAAGCGGCTGACATGCATAAGACATCATCGTTTGTGTGGTTGGTTGGTTGGTTGGTTGGTTGGTTGGTTGGTTGGTTTGGTTTGGTTTGGTTTGGTTTGGTTTGGTTTGGTTTTTACTTAGTTAATTTTCATACACACCAGATTCAAAATACACAGGTCAACATACACAAATGTACAGTTATAATTACATGTACATGTACATGACCAGAGAAAACACACACACACACACACACACACACACACACACACACACACACACACACACACACACACACGCGATTTTCTTGTAATGTCCAGTTGTCATGTTTTCGTGGTTTTGAGCTCCTCAGTCTTTCAAAAGTCAACGCACGGGATATTTACGGCGGATGTTCTGGGTTTTGGGGTTGTTGTTTTTTTGGGTTTTTTTTTTTTTTTTTTTACATATTCGCATGGTGGTTTATGTATATCACAATAATGAGGGCGCAGACTAGCACTTATCGTCCGTGTGATGAAGCTATTTTTTAATTAAACAAACACACACACACACACACACACACACACACACACACACACACACACACACACACACACACACACACACACACACACACACACACACATATGCATGCATACATTTTAAAAAAAGCAAATACAAGCAATGGTTGTTACAGGTTATTCTTGTATGCAATGTACACTTTATACATCCGCTGACACTTTTTGTTTGTTTGTTTTTTCTCGATACAGTTCAAAGTTTGTCCTTTAAACATGTCTGTAATAGGCAAAATCAATGGCAGAGAACAGGATATCGTTTTGAACCGTAGGATCCCAGCACAATTGAAGAAATTGTATAAAATCACGATTCATAATTATCTACATCACTAAAGTTCAAGTGTTGTGCAATGCCACTAGCCCCGCTGACAAAAGATTTATATCTACATTCAAAATTCAGATTAACCTATTGTTCCTTGGGGAATTCCGTTCCGAGTTCGGAACTGGAAAAGACACAATGGACTACATTATACAATGAACACACACACACACACACACACACACACACACACACACACACACACACACACACACACACACACACACACACACACACACACACACACATTATTCGTTAAAGCTCAGGGTTGATTTGCCGTTTGGATCAAACTACTCATCGGTAAACAACGTCTTGATTGGGGAAATAACAGCTAAATAAAGTGTAAACTGAAAATTATCTTCAAAGAAAATTCATAAGCGCGCGGGTGGGTGGGTGGGTAGGATTACAACGTCCTTTTCCACCACGTAAGGGTGGCATCAAAGACTTGGCAACGAGAAAAAGGCCACGGTTTGGGTTTGGGAGTTTAACGTCCTTTTCCACCACGTACGGGTGATATCAAAGACGGGGCAACGATGAAAAAGCCAGCACAAATATTTGGCCCCAGCGGGGATACGAACTCATGACCCGAGCATTGAGAGTCCAGCGCTCTATCATTCGGCCACCCCGGCTCCCCAAGAAAAAGGCCAGCACAAAATTAATATTTGGCCCCAGCCGGGGTTCGAATTCACGACCCGAGCATTGAGAATCCAACGCTCTACCATTCGGCTAACCCGGCTCCCCCCTCATAAGCGCGCATAAACATACATCCATCCGTCATATTTCTACAGTTGGTTTGATGTGTAAAGGTACTTGCATTATAGATGATTGGTACAGTAACATGGGGAGAATGCGGAAGGCCAGTCAAGCTTCATTCCAGTTTTGAGTCGATTACAAAACTGCTTAAAGATCTAAGCTCCCAACTAAAAGCTTTCCGAAGTGTGAAAAAAAATTACAGAGTCGACCGTGCAAGCACAGTCAACTCTGTCACAGTTGCAGAGTTCACGCAGTGTCCAGAAACAGCGACAAAACCGTGCCGAAAAACTGCCCCCACTTCCTGTCGGCGTATGTAAAAAATTTTGACCCTTCAAAAAGGTTTTTGTTTGGAGCTTAGATCTTTAAGGAGGGTTAAGCCAACATCCTTTATCTCTGAGGAGCCCAGGCCCATCCACCCCTAGTTCGGGTAACCCATGAGTGATCAGGGAAGTCACATCCTGGGTTAGGGATCCAAGCGAACGAACTTTTTGGTGGCTACATCTTTTGCGTGGTGGCCACTGGCCGAGCACAGAAAAACGTCAAGCTAATGTAAGAAAAATGGCAGCGTAGCTAAGCTGTACGATGATGTTTACTAGCTGAGCTTGATTCAAGTTAGCCGAATGGGATCCCCTATGGCGCACGGCGAACCTCACCTTGCAGTGTTAGTTGGACATTTTTCACTGAGACACGCACACACTGTAGCTTGTAGGGGTAAAGTGTACATTTTCATGGGGCGTTATTCAGCGTCAATTGTGTCCTATCATTATATAAATATTGGTCCAGCCACCACAGAGATATTAATGTGTTGATTTTTTTCCCCTATGGTTGGATCCATGACCCTCGATAGCAGGAGAGGGACATCATGACTAATCCATCCCCTGCCCACTTTATGATAAGACTGTACACCAGTAGGAGCCACTTCAAGCCACTATTACACAAGGCGTGGGCCGTTCCCGCTGCGCCCGAGACTCCTGCAGATGGCATAACAGTGGCTTCAAGTGGTTCCTAGTGATATGAAGATTTCATGTACAACTAAAAGCGCTATTTTTGCAGGGCTTTTAAGAGTTATCCCCCTTTCTGGCCATACGGTTAGTTGTTATCATTTACATAGAAAGTTACTGCTACTGCAGATGATGATGATGCTCATGATGATGCCTATGATGATGATGATGATGATGATGATGATGATGATGATGATGATGATGATGATGATGATGACGACGACGATGCGCTTTGTCTTGTCAGCTCATAGCAATAGATGTATGTGTTTAATAGAAGATCCTTCCGATTTCACTCGTCAATGGTCCAGTCACCGGCCGAAATTATTTCATGTCCTTACACGTTACCGTAGACTGGAGATTCTGCACACACACACACACACACACACACACACACACACACACACACACACACACACACACACACACGTATTAATATCGCACATTTTTTTATAGTTTTGACCAGAATCCACCCCTGCTGAATATTGAGTTTCTTTCTTTCTTTCTGTTTTCTTTCTTGTTTCGTTCTTTCTTTCTTTGGTCATTGCTGACAGCCAAATATCTCCAAACGACAACAAAGTTTACGACAATATATACCATTAGAAAATGGGAATTTACCACTTTGTTTCTTCTTTCTGCCTTTCTTCGCTCGAGGTCGATCCGCATTGGGCGTGTTTCCTCCACGAGCGCCATCAGGGTCAAATGCGCAGTTGTCGTACACTCTTGGCTTTTCTGTTTAAAAAAAATGAAGGAACTGTCACACAAGGTGTAAATTGCCTTTATTTTTTAACGCTTCCATTCTAGCGGATGTGCCCGGCTTTGCCCGGTCTGATGAAGTGATCTGTCTAATGTTTCTGGTCTCCCTATTTGGCGCCAGAAAGTCAGTCTCTGCGTATGGGAGGTAATAAAGGCGAAGTCACCGTACTGAACAATAGAGTTACTTCCCGTGAACCACATCCCGAAGAGATTCACGAACGGACACTGTTCATTTATATCTATGGATAAATTATTAAATCAGATTAGTAGTCTTTTTCCCTTACTTGCTTTCGTATTTGACGCACCAGCACCCATGTGAAGTTCCTCATAGGCCGAGGGTACATTCATCTGGTTGTGTTGCAATCCCTCATACATCCCTGATGATCCTGGATGTAACATATAAAAGGGGTATAGCATGTTCAGAGTAATTATGAACATACATACCATACATAGGACTGTACACGCACAAGGGCCAAGACACGGTTAGATTTGTTTCGTCATTTTCAATTTTTCCAAGCTGCATTGAGAAAAACAACCGATTTTCCCAGTTTAAATATGATTTCGTTCAAGTCAGTCCAATGGAAATAGATCCATTCCAATGTCCACCTAAATAACACGGACGTTCTCCGTGACTAAAGTTCATGTTTGTTGCGCTTTTTAAAAAAAGCCAAATACCGAAAAAAGAAGAAAAAGCGTGTTTGGCACTGTTTGTCAGTCTCAGTGAAACTCAGTGAAAGAGGTGAGTTGTTAACAATCTTTCTTATGCCGGTAACTGTCTACCGCTGCAATCCTCTGTGTCGCCTGCCGACGGAGCCCCACCGCCCAACTCCCGTGACTGACTTGATGTTGGGGGTGGTCCCATTTCCACGTCTTGATTGGCACCACGGTCACCTGCCGATAGAAGATAATACCCACCTCTGTGACAAATTTATGAACTGTTGTTGCTGGCGTTCTTGTCCACGCCCAGGGTCATCCCCTCGGATGCGAGGGCTCCCTGTGTGGCTGTCTTAAAGTACCCCGCCTTTCTCAGAGGATTTTATCCCAGTTACCAGAGAGTGATGGTTGTCAGGCTATGGGCGTACCATGGTTGAAGATGATCACTACACAATAACACTATAGCAATAACAACATTTTACTGTAGCCTCATAGTTGTGGCCAAAGTCAACAATGAGAAACGCCTATGTACGAGATATAAAAAAAAATTATGAACAATCGTTGTATTATTTGTTCTCGCCGTAATATTTGTTCTTGTCAGTCACTGTAACAGCTAACTATACTTTGGTTCTACACAGGGATCTTAGGTTTGAACACTTGATTTACAGTGAAACGGTTTTCACTTCAAAGTTCAACTACCCAGTTGCACCTTGCGCATGGAGAGGCACTTGGACGTGCGTCTTAGACTAGGCAGTATTATTAAAGTGTACACTAGTCACCGACTTACCTTCTAGTGTCTCTCCAGGCATCAGACCTATGTCGTCTAGCTGACGCCCACCTGCACAAGGTAGTCTCCATCCCCTTCTCCACAGCACGATGACAAGGACAAGGACACAGACCAACGCCACCACAAGCCCAATCCCTACACCTGCTCCCATACCGCTCGCCAGCCCTTCAGATCTCGCCTGTTGTATCAGCGCTCCACTGGCTGAAGTTCAAGCAATTAGATATTCAGTGACGACGAGGGAACAATTTAATTAGGATCGTTTTCCACGAGCATGGGGCTACAAGAAGGGTGGGTGTTTTGGCGTTCAACGTCCTTTTCCACCACGTAAGGGTGAAATCAAAGACGCGGCAACAAGAAAAAAAGCTAGCACAATATTTGGCCCCAGCCGGGATTCGAACTCAAGACAAGAGCATTGAAAGTCCAACGCTCTGCCATTCGGCTATCCCGCCTCCCCGGCAACAAAAAGACTTTTCATGAGCTGCTGTAACATACTAGATTTTCTATGAGTACATGAGGCTGGGAAGGAACGAACCGACCGGGAAAAGAATGCTGTCTGAAGGTTTCTGGTCCTGTCAGATTTCTGATGCGCTTGGTGTTGCCACGGGAAGAAAATTTACAACCGTAAACAATTTACTGTGAGCCAAACGAAGGTTTAGCATTATCGTTGTGGACATGAACTATCCGCTGTTGACAACTCTATTAATTTTTACAATACTAGTTTATGATGCGCGCGTGGGATGAACCACAAGCTTTGTGACTTACGTGCTGTGCTGACAGTGTAGGTCAGGGACTGCACTACCTGCTCCCTCCACACTAACTGACACGTGAATGTAGTCCCAGCGAACTCTCGCGGTACGCGAGAGCGGACGAGACGTGACGACCCACTTTCCAGCCACTGAGTTGTCCCAGGAGGGACACCAAAATCGCTTGTTGTGCACGTGCAGTCCAGATCCGAACCCTCAGTGACGTATTTAGGACACGTGTGGTTGAGTGGAGTAGATGGCTGCCCTGGAAGCGATAAGTGTTGGTAATGTAATTGTAACAAGCTTCACTATTGTCAATCAAACGCCTACGTTGTATTGTACTATAATTTTGTCTTAGATGTGCTCTCAGATCTACAGACCCCAGCAGAGAAAGACAAAATGCCGGCCTCCGTGGTGTAGTGCTTTACACTTTGTGCCATGGACCGGGAGACCCGGGTTCGAATCCCAGCCGAGGTAAGCGGGATTTTTCCTACCTAGGTCGGCTCCTACCCAGAGCGGGCGTGCTATGGGCCCAATCGGGAAGCTATTGGAAGCGCGGAATGGGGCCCTGTCATGCAGTCTCAAACCACATGGAACTCCATAGGATAAAAAAAAAAATCTGGTACAAATTTGTCCTAATTAAATTTTCAGCTGCAGTCATATTCTCAAACACGACAACACGTAAAAAAAACTAACTCGGGACGATAAGCGTGTAGTCAATGGACTGCGTGACACGCCCTCTCCAAGTCATCAGGCATTGGAACTTCTTCCCCTGGTCCACAAGCGACACGTTGGTCAGTGAAATATATTCTGATCCTGTCTGTGGGGGTTTGGGGGTTTAACGTCTTTATCCACCACACACGAGTGATATCAAAGACGGGGCAACGATGAAAAAGCCAGCACAAATATTTGGCCCCAGCCGTGATACGAACTCACGACCAGAGCATCAGAAGTCTACCAATCGGCCACCCCGGCTCCCCCCCCCCCCCCCCCCCCATTGATTGAGAACTGAAAGAACTGTACAAGTTAACTTCTACAACACAAAAATTCGGTGTCCTACGACGACTCCACTCCTGTCAATCAAAAGGGCTGAGCCCTTAGAATTCAGCCAATTATCCTACGGTATAGTGATCATAACACATGGCATGGTCTGGCAAACTATTTTCCAGACACTACAACGACGGAAGCACATGTAGTTTGATATGACTGAAGCATGGAAAGAAAGCAGTATTGGAGTTCTAACCTGTTGTATCCCGTGTCTTCTCTGCGAGTGCACCGAGAGAGCGACATAGCAGGAGAAAAATACAACAAAGACCATTACGGCAGTCTCTTTCATTTTGAAGTCACCCCTTTTCCCCATACAATGACGTCATGGGCGTACTGTGTTTTGCCAATACATGGCACAGTAAAGGGGGCTGGGCTTTGGCCTCGGTGTTTGCCGAGTGGAGTCATTTATTTCAAACTGTTCCGCAAGCACTGACATAGAGACCTAATCTAACGCAAGGTGGCCGGAAGACTAACAAACAAAAACTCACGCGAAACTCTCAGGGTGTACGACCCTGTTCCGAAAGAAGCTGTGTTCCAGAGAACCCGGCACCTGAATATGGTTCTGTCATCCTGTCTTTGAACATTTGCACGCTGCAGTCGAGCTGATTGTGTCCCGTCCCACTCCACAGAGCCGGGAGGGCTGCCCAGGTCAGTCGCTGTGCACGTGCAGTCCAGGTTTGAACCCTCATCCACATACTCTGGGCATGTGTGTGCCATTCTTACGGAGGATGGCCGTCCTGATACAAAAGTCAACGCCGTCAAAAATTTAAGTTGTAAAGTTATATTAATTAGGTCAACGCTAAATTATTAGAAGTTCAGCTAACCTTAGTTGTGTAGGTTCTTAAGAACCAAAGACAATAGAATAATGTTTTGTTAGGTACTTCTCCTAGTTCAGCTTCATGATTTTTTCCAGGATATTCGAGTTCCGCTAACTCATATGGCATCTCTCTCTCTCTCTCTCTCTCTCTCTCTCTCTCTCTCTCTCTCTCTCAAAGTACCATTGTCATTGTCTCTTACTGATTTCATTCGTCCCTGTAAAAGCGGCAGTAAAGTTGAGTCTGCCAGGAGAGATCATAACCGTGTATGTATAACGTCCATCATCCGGCGAAAGGTCAGCTGTCATTTCACAGGTACCGGAGACATAATCGCCGTTGTCGATTGGTTTGGTCTCCATAGGGATGGAAGGGCCAGCAACAGTCTTACTGGAATCCTGTAGATACCATTAGATCCATGTTATCTATACCCAGCACTGTAAGTTGAGACAGAGACAGACACAGGATGATGACGAGAATAAGAATGAGGATGAGAATGATGATGATAATGATGATGATGAATATGATTCACACAAGGTTTATGTAGGCTGGTTACAACCTGTCTGTCCGTGCTAAAACTAGAGAGAGAGAGAGAGAGAGAGAGTGTGTGTGTGTGTGTGTGTGTGTGTGTGTGTGTGTGTGTGTGTGTGTGTGTGTGTGTGTGTGTGTGTGTGTTCGTGTGTGTGTGTGTGTGTGTGTGTGTGTGTGTGTGTGTGTGTGTGTGTGTGTGTGTGTGTTCGTGTGTGTGTGTGTGTGTGTGTGTGTGTGTGTGTGTGTGTGTGTGTGTGTGTGTGTGTGTGTGTGTGTGTGTAAGAGACAGACAGGCTTACAGGCAGAGACACAGGCAGACAGACTGAAACAGAGAGATGAAGGAGAGGACGGAGAGAGATATGGGGACAGACAAGCAGACAGACACACAAACAGACCCAGGCAGAGCAGCAGAGAGAGAGGAAGAAGGGGAGTCAGTGGGGGGCTTACATCATGCTCCATGAACAACTGACAGCTGTATCTCTGCAGAGCTGAATACGCCTTCGTGACGTCACACTGACTAAGCACCGACCAGGGTGACGTGTTGGTTCGGAACTGCACAGTGCAAGATGAATCTTGTGCTGGAACTGTGAGAGGTAGAATCCAGGTTAGAAAGATAACAAAAATCAGAAAAGCCTATCTGTCATTCACGTAAAGAGTAAGGGATGGCAAAGAATTGTATTTTAACCCATTTCTGCCAGAAATACTTTTAACGGGGACACACGCTGACTGGTTCTGCTGCTCTACCATGCATAATAAAATGGGGAGCTTGTCTATGTTTTGTCATGTCTATGTTCCCGTAGGTCTATGCTTCCCCAGGAATTTCTTCCTACAGCAACCCTAACCTTAACCCTATACCTTAACACTAACCATACGTATCTGATGACACACAGAAGGAACATAGATCTGGGGGGGGGGGAGTAGGGCTGTCCCCATGAAATGGATGCCACAAAACACACATTAATGTCTCAATACGTTTGTTAGGTACACACCAACACTGTGGAAAACTTTTCAACCTATGCGCTCAGTGAATCAGTCACTTAGGACACACTATAGCATCTGATACCATTGTGCTGACTCGGGTTGGCGTTATGTTGTTCTGCATACACAGAAACATACCGAGTACTGAGCAAACGGTTGCGGACTTATGATGATGAAACTTTATTTTCCAACGGTTGAAGTTTTGACAGAGAAGAACGTCAATTTACAAACTTGCCGTTGCTACACACTACTAATACACATCTAGCAAAGACAATTAAAACATTGAGATCAAATATTTACAGGTGACTCTCTCTCTCTCTCTCTCTCTCTCTCTCTCTCTGTCTGTTTGAAGCCCGTCTAGACAGCGCCAGATAACATGGTATCGGACAGCGCTGATTGGTGGCTAATTTTAGCGACTTGATCGGCGTGAGGCCAAAGAAATTCATATTTCTTTACTGTTAGAAGCCGCAAAGTCACGAAAATGGTCGCAACGACCTAAAGGAACATAATTTATTTAGCAATCAGCCTAATGGCTTTGTAAGCGGCGAATGCGAACATACGAAACATACAGACTTTATCTTCTCCAACATACAGACTTTATCTTCTCCAAACAGAAAACGAGTTCATGATATTGATAGTCTTCGACAATCAAACTTCGACAATCTTAGTAGTTTTCAGATGCATATGTGTGTCAAGTGCCCCCCAGAGAGAGAGAGAGAGAGAGAGCCTTGTGCTAGAAAAACAGTAGAATACGTACAGATAAAATCAGTTCTGCATGATGATTGTGTCGGCGGATATACACGATGATCCGTGCACGTTATAGTAGAGTTTGAAAACGATTCCGATCTGGAAAAGAGGCTCGAGTTTCTCGTATCAATTCTCAGCTGAACTTCACTCCATGATATCATATGTACTGTGAACAGAGGTGAATGCACGTCAAAGCAGCGATATCTGTGACATGCAGCAACCCGCATGCTAGTGCCATTAGTTGCCCACAGACAGAGTAAATGATATATACTTTCGTGGGTGTACATCAAAACGTTATCAGTGGAGTTTTCTACCACGTCAAATATTCCATCCGGATAGCAAGGGGTGAGTTCACCATCTGTAACAGAAAGAACAGTCTTTTTTGGTAAATGGTTGTATGATACTAATGACATCACTACGTGCACACACACACACACACACACACACACACACACACACACACACACACACACACACACACACACACACACACACACATTTTTCCAAATGACTGCGCTCTCAGCTTTACTTACTTCCCCTACTTTCAAATTGACCTGATTGAGCGCATGTTTTCGGCTTTAGCGACGCTTCTGTTCATATATCCGTGTGTGTGTGTGTGTGTATGTGTGTGTGTGTGTGTGTGTGTGTGTGTGTGTGTGTGTGTGTGTGTGTGTGTGTGTGTGTGTGTGTGTGCGCGCGCGCGCTAACTTACCTGACTGTCCCAAGCAAACAGCCACAACACTTAAAACAACACACACAATCCGCCACACACTTGAGTATTTCTTCACGTTCATTTTGCGCGTTGTGCTTATACGGCGGTCTTCTCTCCTCTGAATTAAAGTTCACTAGTAGTAGTACTGTTTTTTGTTGGGTTTTTTTTTTTGTTTGTTTGTTTTGTTTTGTTTTTTTACATAGGGACAGTGTTACGTACGGCACACCACACAAAAACCATCGCACAAATTTGTCGAATAAGACACTCAGTCCTTGCGGAGATGATTTTGACAGGGAAGTTCATGTGATCTCAACCACACCGCTACTGCCTTCACTCACAGGACCTCCCCAAATATAACCGACTGCGTAAAATTAATAACGACTTGCACGCATCCTGTAAAGTGCATGTCACTTTATTATCATGAATAGAGGGGAGACCTCACGTCGTGTTATTCCTATCGCCAGGTGCTAAAAGGGCCTGACCGTTTATGAAATCCATGTCGGTTAGAACCATTTACTACCGAATGGCGGTATGCTTCTTCCTGGTTATGACTAGTTGCCAAAAGGTGCAAATAGTGTGGGTCATGCTGGTTTGGACAAAAGAAAAAAATGTTAAAACACACTTGACTTCTTTAACTTTCAGTGGATACAGATATAGTGGAAATAACTCAGCGGCCAAAATGCTACTGTTAGAGAAAAATCTGCTTGCGTTGTGCAAAAGAGAGCCAAAAAATAATAGACTGGTGAAAACGGACACCCGTTGCATGTGTCCTTATAAGGCCCTGCTGTTCAAAAACAGCTTAGGATTGAAAGAAACAATTTACTGATTCATCTACAAGAAGGATTGATTTACAGGCTTGTACACAAAGTCAACACTTACATCCTTGGTTTATTTAGAAAAATGCACCTGAAAGGTCGGCGTGTTGAACATCAACTGTGTTGTAACACTGAAACCTAACTTTACAAAAGCATGTTCTCATGTATCCCACAATCAAAACAAACGAAAAATGCCCCCCCCCCCCCCCCCAGGTGCTCTAAAAATGTGAAATGTCTGAAAAATGATGAATTTGTTCATACAAAGCCATAGTAATTTTTGAGAATAGATATTTGAACCACTCCGGTTTTGTTGTAACAAATGGTGTGGAACATTTCGTCAAATTTTAAAAATCTGAAAACATCAACTGCGAAAAGGATCGCACTTTGTAATATGTCTAGGGCTGCCATGTGCTACTCCTGGTTGGTTTCAATGGCACTCTAGGGCTGCCATGTGCTACTCCTGGTTGGTTTCAATGGCAGTCTAGGGCTGCCATGTGCTACTCCTGGTTGGTTTCAATGGCACTCTAGGGCTGCCATGTGCTACTCCTGGTTGGTTTCAATGGCACTCTGGGGCTGCCATGTGCTACTCCTGGTTGGTTTCAATGGCACTCTAGGGCTGCCATGTGCTACTCCTGGTTGGTTTCAATGGCACTCTAGGGCTGCCATGTGCTACTCCTGGTTGGTTTCAATGGCACTCTAGGGCTGCCATGTGCTACTCCTGGTTGGTTTCAATGGCACTCTAGGGCTGCCATGTGCTACTCCTGGTTGATCTGAATGGCACTCTAGGGCTGCCATGTGCTACTCCTGGTTGGTTTCAATGGCACTCTAGGGCTGCCATGCGCTACTCCAGGTTGATCTGAATGGCACTCTAGGGCTGCCATGCCCTACTCCAGGTTGATCTGAATGGCAGTCTAGGGCTGCCATGCGCTACTCCAGGTTGATCTGAATGGCAGTCTAGGGCTGCCATGTGCTACTCCAGGTTGATCTGAATGGCAGTCTAGGGCTGCCATGTGCTACTCCAGGTTGATTTGGCCGTCTGAAGGAGAGGGAGGAAGTAGCTTGTACAGCTATGTTGTAACAGTTTTTGCTAGGTGATGTTCAGCACAAACGCTTTGTTTGGTTGGGTTTGGTTTATTACTTTGTTTTTCAACATTTACTTACACACAAGATTCAAAATGTACAGGTCAACACACAGACATGTATAGTCACAATTACATGCACACACACACACACACACACACACACACACACACACACACACACACACACACACACACACACACACACACACACACACACACACACACATGGACTCATGCACGCACGCACGCACACTTCATCCACCGTAAATGCAATACTGATATGACATATTGACCTGTCTTGAGGACTTTCCTTGTTGCGTGTTCCACTTCAGTACAGGCAGACACTGATCTGTTTCACCCGATCTCAGGGAACACCACTTTAAAACACACACACACACACACACACACACACACACACACACACACACACACACACACACACACACACACACACACACACACACACACACACACACACACACACACACACACAGATCCCGAGCCTTTCAAAGACTGTAGAAGTCTGAGGAGCATAAAAACTAAAACATGACAACAGAACAACGCAGGCTTATTAATCTGTTTTATGACGGAGTAAATGAAACCGATTAGATACTAACGACGCGGAAGTACAAACGTTTCAACACTGGACACTAACATTGTTACACACTTTTTGACTCTGTGCGTGCGTGCGTGCGTGCGTGCGTGCGTGCGTGCGTGCGTGCGTGCGTGCGTGCGTGCGTGCGTGCGTGCGTGCGTGCGTGCGTGCGTGCGTGTGTGTGTGTGTGTGTGTGTGTGTGTGTGTGTGTGTGTGTGTGTGTGTGTGTGTAAAGTGGGTGAATCTCGGCTATGTGGCAACAACCTCCCCACTGTGCTTACAGCACACCCGCCCTTGGTTGGAGCCGACTTAGGTGGAAAAAATCCCGCTTGCCTCGGCTGGGACTATATATATATATATATATATATATATATATATATATATATATATATATATATATATATATATATATATATGGTCCGAAGTGCTAACCACTACACTACGGGGGTCGGTCATTGTGCGTTCTTTTACGTTATCCTGTTCGAAACTCCAAACGGATTTCCCCAGGGAACAACAGGTTAACTGAATTTTGAATGTAAATATAAATAGATATTTTGTAAGCGGCGGTAGAGGCACCGAGCAACACTTGAACTTCAGTAGTGTAGATGATTGTGAACCGTAATTTTGTACAATTGTTTCAGCTGCGCTGGGTTTGTACTGTCGGAGAAGAGATCCTGTGCTCTGTCATTGTTTTGTGCAATTACACAAATGTTTGAAGGGCAAACTTTGAAATTTATAACTTGTAATCGAGAAAAAAAGTGTCGAATCCCAGTCATCGGATGTATACAGTGTACAGTACATACAAGTATAACCTGTAACATTCATTGCTTGTGTTTGTTTTTAACGTTGTGCGTGCGTGCGTGCGTGCGTGCGTGCGTGTGTGTGTGTGTGTGTGTGTGTGTGTGTGTGTGTGTGTGTGTGTGTGTGTGTGTGTGTGTGTGTGTGTGTGTGTGTGTGTGTGTGTGTGTGTGTGTGTGTGTGTGTGTGTGTGAACATGACGCTGAAAGTGAGTGACAGAAATTTCAAAAATCCCTGTATTTTCACACTGCAAGACTGAAGTAGTTAGTTGATTTCAAACCTGTGTAGGGTCTTACTTTGTGCACGGGATTTCTCCTGGCCTCGTGGTCAGGTGTTACTGTAATCGTAAGTGGTTCAGTAGAATTGTCATGTGTCATTACACTCAAAAGCAACAAAAACTTTCCTTGAAATTCGTTAAACTGCAAACAACTTCCGTGCCCTTAACGTCTTTTGTCGAACTGTTCGCTGTGGGTGGGTGTTTGGGAGTTTGGCGTTTTTTTTCTGCCACGTAAGGGTGATCTCAAAGACAAGAATAAAACCAGTACAAATATTTGGCCCCAGGCGAGATTCGAACTCACGGCCCGAGCATTGAGAGTCCAACGCTCTACCATTCAGCCATCCCATCTCTCCCGTTTCGGAAAAGGGGAGCCGGGGTGGCCGAAAGGTAGAGCGTTGGACTCTCAATGCTCGGGTCGTGAGTTCGAATCCCGGCTGGAGCCAAATATTTGTGCTAGCCTTTTTTCCGTTGCCCCGTCTTTGATATCACCCTTACGTGGTGGAAAAGGCCGTTAAACTCCAAAAGACCCACCCACGCACCCCGTTTCGGAAAGGTATGCACAGTAGAAAGTGCAGTAACATGTTAACAGAGATTCAGAACTGATCAGCAGGCATAGAAATACAATGAGGCATTGCATCATCGCTGCTTCTTCAACGAGTTAGTATTGTGCGAGCTTTCGGGAGTGGTCCTTGACTTGTGATAAGTACACGTGCTAAGTAGGCCGACCAGACTACTTAGACACACGGCACACGCGACGAGCCTGCGGAGCATTCTCACGCTGGTCGAACGGCTTTTCTGTTCACACGCTACGAGCGTGCAGTGAGCGGACTGCGCCGCCGGCCTGGCGCTGGACAATACACAAAGAGCGAAAGCGCGCGGACAGCGGCGATTGACTGGCGTGGCAAGGAAAAACAAGATGGTCATCAGCCCAACATGTTGTTTGCATTCAGTTTTGAGCCACGTGACCGAGACCACGTGAACGGGCTTCAAGTAAATGATTCCTGACACAACAAGAAACAGTGACGTCAGTGAATGACGTCAAACTATTGTTATGGAATTAATACATTCTTTGCAAACTACTTCTAAGGTTTACAAAAAGCAGTGAAAGAGTAGATTTTAGCTTGTTTCACTTACGCCGAGAAGAAACGAAGGAATTGAGAGCCCCAGCGATCACGAAATATATTAGGTCACTGCACTAGGCCAGGGCCCGTATGTAAAAGTCGAGGTTAATTTAACCCACCGCTACGGTCCTAACCCAGACTAGGACAAAAGAAACCCAAAAGCAAAATTAAATATTAAAAAAAGGAAGCGAAGAAAGGAAGAAAAAATCCTTCTATAACAGTTTAGGCACTTTGTTGGAATGGGCCCGCTTCTTGATTAAAAAAAAAATTACCCTATCGCTAGTTTAGTTCGAGGTTAGACTCTAACCCGAGGCTAAAAGCCCTAACCTCGACTATTACATACGGACCCTGGATCACCGAAAGCCTTTTAGGTTCACGTGTGATTTACATGTTGACGACGGACGTGGTTGATAATTTTACGACAGTGGCTCCACAAAAGGCTTTCACCGAAAATCATTGGAGACTGAATTACCAGTGACGTTCAGTGGAGCTTCGCCGTGTACGTGTGTCGTAATAACAGCGGTCATAACTAATCAGTTCCACACCATGTCAGCCTGCTTGTTGAGAGTTATTGTTTAAATGTTCCCTGTGTGTCTGTGCATGTGTATGAAAGTTGTTTATTGTGCGGTGTATGTAGTTATGATGTACGGCGCTTAGAGCCTGTGTCATTTACATGTATAGGCGCCTTATAAGTCTTCTTTATTTTTATTATCATTATCAGTTTACTCGCTTACCAAGGCGGACATATGTCCATTGGCTTCTGCGCCACAGTGTACAATATTCCGATCAAATGTCCTATACTTTTACGGATAAATTTTGTCCTGTTATAGTTCCAGCGGGTATAAAACTCTGACCCTGCCGCCAGATACTACAGGACACTGGCAGTCCCAGTAAAATAACGCGTGTCATTGGAAGCTACTGCAGCAGATCGTGAATGACGTACGCCTAGGTGCTTGTGACAGTAGGGTATATGGAATAAATGACTTCTACTGTTCTAGCCAGATTCTGATTAACAAGTCAGTACAGTCAATCAGCCAGTACTCCGACAGACAAATCCGTTGTGGGATTGTAGGAGTATTCGAGGGTTCCGTGCCAGAACATCCTATCTCTCTTCGTTCTATCTGTATCACAGATGGTAGGGGACCCTCGATTTGCTTGACAAAGCTGCCGCCCGCGTATTGGCAAAACACAGTAAATCCTTCTTTTTTTTCAAAAAAGGCCGTTACGTCAGTGTCTGTCACTGTTGAAATCACTCCTCTTCATTCTGTCTGTATCACAGTTGGGAGGGAACCCTGGGTTTGATTGACAAAGCTGACGTGTATTGGCAAAACACAGTAAACCCATGACGTCATTTTGTCCATAAATGGCCATGACGTCAGTGCCTTTCATGTTGAAATCACCCCATTTCCCATTGACGTCATGGACTTACTGTGTTGTGCTATTGCACGGTAGAAATAAATCAGATGGGTTACCATGGAGAATCAGACGGCTTGGCTACGGGCCTTTTAGGGCTGCATGTTAATTATACTGTGCATCATCATGAGACGTGTTCGGCAGTAAACGTTCTTATCTGACGGGAAACAGCTGACTCCGCTGACGGTATACGGAACTAGTAACTACCATGACATAACATAAAGACTTACAGTTACACTATAGCTGATTTGCTGTCGTCTGATACCAACTGATGCACTCCTACCGACAAATGGTGAAATGGCCGAAGTGCTTCACAGATCCATGGTGCTCAGGTCTTTTTACCAAATGACGGTAGATTGTGTTGGCGTATTTTATCGTCGAGTTGTATCCACAGGGTCAGTCTAGCATATTAAATCAAAAACAAATCAAAGCAACGTAAATCAAGTCCAAGTCAAATGCAAGTCAGGTCCAGATCCCGAGTGAAATAAAAATCCCGTCCAACTAATCAACTATCCAAGTCAAATCCAAAATCAAATACAAATCAAGTCCGAATCCCAAGTCAAGTACAAATCCAGTCCAAACTAATCCAAGTCTAAATCCAACTCTAAATCCAAATCGAAACCACTGAAAGAATAATGATAGCATAATGAGTCATGCCCTACTTTTCAAAGCACTGAGGCCTCCGCTGAATCAATCATGGTTTCAATTGCCTGACTGTGAGGCCTGTTTCATTCTGCGTGTTACAGCTATTACTACGATACTGTTCCGCAACCCAGCTCTGCGGAAAGTCAGCCCAGATCCGACGCAGAATCGGGCCCAGCAAAGTTCGCACGGCGCTAGACCAGTGAGAGGCGTTTCTCTAGCATAGCGGAGAACCAGTCAGATTTGAAACTCTGGCAGATACTTTTTCAGACCTACACACACACACACACACACACACACACACACACACACACACACACACACACACACGGGGTGACTGCATGGCACCCAATGACCCGCAGACATGAAACAGTTTACAGTTCAGCACGAAAAGCGAAAATCACGTGTTCACTAGAGCACAGCACGTAGGCTTCCTCCAGCCTGAGGTAGATTTTTCTCCGGGCTGAGCATGAACTGTGAAATGCATGATATGAGTAGAAGCATGTCTAAATGCATAGTTCTAAGCTGCCGACTTGTGTGGAATTTCTTGTACTGCCACCTGCGAGCATGCTGTTAACGTGTTTGTTTACATCACAGGGGCGTAGGAACCACGGGGGCCCTCGGGGGGGGGGGGGGGGGGCAGGCCCCCGTTCGATTTCTGGAAGGGGGGCCCGAATATCTTTGGGCCCCCCTTGCTTTTGATAAGAGGAGTGGGGGGGGGGTCCCCCTGCTCTGCTGTCGCAGGACACAATCCTTGGCAGTCAACACACACACACACACACACACACACACACACACACACACACACACACACACACACACACACAAAAACCCCTCCCCCACCAATCTACACCCCGGCCGTATGGCTCACCCGACTTAGTGGGCCCCCCTTCCTCTCAGCATCTTCCTACGCGCCTGTACATCCATGTACCCGTGATGTTGTTTCAAGAGTAACTTGACTTAATTTGACCCGACTTGACTTGACTTGCCATACAGTCAATCCTCATAAAATTATCGTCCGCTTTCCACGTTGGTACCGGTGACTTCGACAGTGTGTGGCAGTCGTATTTCCTCTCTCTGGCGCGCTCCATTCGACCAGAACAAGGGGGTGATCTGATTCCTGCCGGTATCATGTCTGGGGTGAGAGGTCACCGAGCATGCTCAGCAGCACCGTGTTGGGATCGAATGTCCGAAGAACCGGTTTGTAAAGAGATTAAACCAACGGAGTGATCTGATTCCTGCGGGTGTCATGCCGGGTTAAGAGGTCACTGAGCATGCTCAGTTCCGCCGTGTTGTTTTCGGATGTCCGCAGAACCAGTTTGCGAAGCGGTAGAGTACAACAACGGAGTGATCTGATTCCTGCGGGTATCATGTCCCTTTTTTAACGTTATTGTTCCCTTCGGGAAATTCGGGCTGGTTCCTTCGAGGGAAGCGCGTTGGCGCGGTGCAGCGCCGTCCAATCTACATATTCTATTTTTAAATTTTTGCTGGCGGAGGAAAGCCAGATAACCCGGAGAGAAACCCCATATGAGCAGCCCGGTAGCCAGAAAAAAAATCGATATCACATACTTATCACAAGCTCGACCTGGGCTCGAACCCACCCTTCATCACCGTGACAGCGGTGACGGCCGTTCAGCAGCGCACCTGCGAAAGTCCGACGCGCTACCTAATCGATCGACCACCGATCACCTCTGTCTGGGGGTTGAGAGGTCATCGAGCATGCTCAGCTATGCTCTGTGCTGGGTTCAAATGTGTGCAGAGCCAGTATCCGGAACGGGGGATGAGTGACTAGCTATGCAGCACAGAGTCGGACTATTAGTACAAGTGGGTGACTGCCCGGTGTTACAGTCCGGAACTGGCTGCTTATAGTGTGTCGCACCCTCTCTCTCTCTCTCTCTCTCTCTCTCCCTCTCTCGCACCACCTCATACACACACACACACACACACACACACACACATCTCTCTCTCTCTCTCTCTCTCTCTCACACACACACACACACACACACACAGCACAAAGAGAGACAGTCGCAAGCATCACCCATCAACTACGTGACAGATGTGGAAATGACGCCCAGTCAGGCGGAACAATCTCCCTTGTGTCTGTTGTTACACTGGCTTCCATCTGCCTACTCCGTCAACAGGGCATTCAGTGGGTCAGCTTCAAATCTCGTTGAACTGCGTCAAAAGCGAAAACAGCTTGTTTGCGAGTGGAACACTGGAAGATGCTTGACATCAAGTATCAAGAGAAGACTTCAGGAGATGTCGTCAGAGTGGATGGACGGTGAGGTCGAGTGAGGACGTCATCAAGTGAGTGATATGGCTGCATAACTTTGCTGGGTGTGACTGACAACTTCAGTAGGCGTTGAAGCTGCAACTGTTAGTCATCTTAACCAGTACGGGGTTATCCTTCAACTACAAAGGAATCACATTCAGGTACTGAAAAACATTTTTTATTATTATTATTAAATTACTACTATTCTATTTTGTTCTTAATACTAACCGACCATCCTCAGCATTCTACATTGATGTTAGTATAGCTGTGCGTGTTTATTATCTGTTTTCCACTTCTTGGTTCGTCCTATTATTTTTAAATGGGATTTTTAACGCGCACAACTGATACATTTATACGTGTGTGTGTGTGTGTGTGTGTGTGTGTGTGTGTGTGTGTGTGTGTGTGTGTGTGTGTGTGTGTGTGTGTGTGTGTGCGTGCGTGCGTGCGTGCGTGCGTGTACATGAAGGCAAGACAGGCACGGTAAACAAGTCAGCACGAATTTGACTTGACCTAACCAAAATCCTGCCCAGAAGGGGATTTGAACCAATAGCCCCGTAGGTGGATGCCATACCTCTTCAAAGCCGATGCTATGTGGTGGAAAAGGACGTTAAACCCCCAAACACCCACCCCACCCTCAAAGCCGATGCAAAAAAAAAATCGCCATTTTACTTGAAAGCTTCAGATCACTAGCAGCCATTTCAGGCCACTTAGAGCTTCCCAACGGATAGGCGCCATAAAGATCATCGTCATTATTTTCATTGTCTCTATTATGCAATCCGCTGCGGTTCCGGCCTAGCGGAGGAGTCCCACGCCTTGCGTAATAGTGGTTTGAAGTGGCTTTTCTGGTGTGCAGTGGCTTGTTCTTTCTAACCAGTCTTATCATATAGTGGGCAGGTGGTCAGTGGTCGGGCTCGAGCTGTTTATTCTAGACCATTTGCGTAATAGTGGTTTGAAGTGGCTCTTCCTGGTGCGCAGTGGCTTGTTCTCTCTGACCAGTCTTATCATACAGTGGGCAGGTGGTCAGCTGTCGGGCTCGCGCTGTTTAAGACTTAATTAAGCACTGGACCATTTGGGTCCGTCAGGGAGAATAGCTAGCAATAAAATCCTTTCCTTGGCGTACAACTGACGACACCATGGTGCACGGTCCTTCAAGAATGCAGCGCCGAAATTGTGGAACTCTCTCCCTGAGACAGTGAAGGAGGCAGTCAGCATTACCGCATTATTGAAGCGCCTGAAGACTTATCTCTTCAGTGCCTCGCGCCAGTAATCGTCTGCAGCTTTTTTTCTCCCCCCCCCCCACTATCTTTCCTTTCAAAACCTCTCCCTAAGCGCCGTGAGCACTCAGTTAGGGTGGAGCCGTGCGCTATATCAAGTCTCCATCATCATCATCTTCATCATCATCATCAATAACCGACACGTTTTCGTGGACACATTTTTTTTTAACTCTTAAGAACCCGAGTCAGACCACCCCCCCTCACCGCTGTATGATAAGACTTGTTAAAAAGAACAAGCAGTAGGAGCCACTTCAAGCCAGATAATCATACTTTAGTACAAAAATCAACTTTGCGGGAGAGAAACGAACCCTCAGACTGAAGCATACTCGATACAGTTGTGAGTCAGTCTGGAAGGCGGCTCTGTTCAGGCAAACCAACAATTTCTGCTGTTATTGATTATGACGTTGATGATGATGATGATGATGATGTGGTCGATGGTGATAATGGTGATGATGATGATGATGATGAAGATGACGATGTGTTTCAAAAGTGGTAATTAATCGCATAACAGATTATACACTTGAGTTTAAATTACAGTTCAAATGCGGAAATCTTGTGCGTCCGCTTTAAAGGGACTTTTTCCAAGTTTAGCTACCAAAAAAAACCAAACTGTTTGCTATCAAATTACGTTGGTCAAGGAGAGCAGCTAGCGATAACCTACACGTTTTCGGACACACTGATTTTATTAAAGAAACATGAGCTACTTTACCAAGAATGACATGAGGTGCTTACGATGACAAACGGATGATAGGAGTTAGAATGTGTAGAATAATAATAATGATAATAATGACAGTACTTATATAGCCTATTGGTTGATGACAGTTCTAAGCGCTGCGTTCTAAGCTAAGCTAAGAATCACAACCTTCTGCTAATATTTCTTTATATTAGCAGAATATAATTTTATTATATGTGAATACGTGATAACATTATATCTCTATATTCAGCGGAATTGTTACTACATGCCCCGTAAGTTATTAGTGTAGAGTAACCCGCAACACAAGAAAGTTTGCCAGATCATGCCATATGGTGTGCTCATTATCCCGCGGCACGCGATTAGCTGAGTTCTGGGGGCTCGCCCCCCTTTGATTCACAGGAGTGGAGTCGTCTATTGTCAGATGAGCCTGACTATTTTTAGATGAGTGTGCATCAGTTTTCAGCAGCTCTGTCTTCATTCGTAATGCTATTCAGATCTCGGAGAAACGCAAATGCCGGTCTTCATTATCATCATCTCCTCATTGTTTGTGTATATGTACATACAGAAGTTGTATTTACTTCTTTATTGTTCTTTATTCATCAATTAAGTATTCATTTATTTATTCAGAAGTTCAAAAATATTTGTTTGTTAATTCATTTTGTTTATTTATTTACTATAAGTTATTTATTTACTATTAGTTATTTATTTGCTATTTGTTATTTCAGTATTTATTTGTAATGCTTGTTTCACGTAATTACATTAAAACTTTGAGTTCTATGCATGTTTTCACGTAATTACATTAAAACTTTGAGTTCTATGCATGTTTTCACTTAATTACATTAAAACTTTGAGTTCTATGCATGTTTTCATGTAATTACATTAAAACTGTGAGTTCTATGCATGTTTTCACGTAATTACATTAAAACTGTGAGTTCTATGCATGTTTTCACGTAATTACATTAAAACTTTGAGTTCTATGCATGTTTTCACTTAATTACATTAAAACTTTGAGTTCTATGCATGTTTTCACGTAATTACATTAAAACTGTGAGTTCTATGCATGTTTTCACGTAATTACATTAAAACTTTGAGTTCTATGCATGTTTTCACATAAGTACATTAAAACTTTGAGTTCTATGCATGTTTTCAAGTAATTACATTAAAACTTTGAGTTCTATGCATGTTTTCACATAATTACATTAAAACTTTGAGTTCTATGCATGTTTTGCCCTCCTGTAGGTGCATTCGTAGACAGCCCAGTCACTGGCAAGATGGCGGACGGAAACGAGACTGAAGCTATCTCGGAAACGAGGCCGGATCTGTTTAAGTGGCATGGAGCGGAACTGATTGTTATCCCCTCCATGACGTTGCTCGGTATCCTTGGCAACGCTCTCGTGCTGTACATTACACACTGTCGCTGGCGGAACTCCATCTTCAGTTTCTTTATTAAGGTACATGTGTACTGTGTACTGTGTAGTGTGTACTATGTGATGTGTCTGTGCTACAACTCCCTTGCTGGTACTGGCCCTGCATATCTTGCCAGTTTACTAACTCTGTACACACCATCCAGACAGCTCAGGGCCCGCATGTAGAAGTCGGGGTTAGGAGTTTTGCCCCGGTTTAGAGTCTAACCTCGAACTAAACTAGCTCTAGGGTTAAATTTTCTGGTTGTTGTTGTTGTTTGTTTGTTTGTTTGTTTGTTTGTTTGTTTGTTTGTTTGTTTGTTTTAAATCAGGAAGCGGGTCCATTCCAGCAAGGTGCCTATGCCGTTATAGAAGGATGTTTGTCTTTCTTTCTTCGCTTCCCTTTTCATTTAATTTTATTTTGGGGTTTCTTTTGTCCTAGTCTGGGTTAGGCCCGTAGCCGTGGGTTAAATTAACCTCGAGTTCTACATACGGGCCCTGGTCTTCAGCTGTCCTTCGTGTTCCATATGGGCAGCGGTCGTTTTCACACCAAGGGCCATCCTTTGGAACACTTTTCCAAAAAGAAAGAAATAAATAAGGCATATAGATTCGGTCCCTACCTTTAACACTGCACTAAGTCAAAACATACTTATCTACTTCCCGTATGTTACTTACGTAACCTAGTACCCATTCTGAGCAGTTTAGTACAGCTACCCTCGTGTGTGTGTGTGTGTGTGTGTGTGTGTGTGTGTGTGTGTGTGTGTGTGTGTGTGTGTGTGTGTGTGTGTGTGTGTGTGTGTGTGTGTGTGTGTGTGTTTGCCTTCAAGTCTTTCCTTCTTTTTTGTGATTTGATATTGTGGTGTATTTGTTATATCTTTGTCTTTGTACTTTGTGTGTATACTTTGTCATATGTCAGATATAAAGGATCAATAAAAAAAAAGAAAGTCAAAACATACTTGTTCTCATGCCAGCAGCAGTAATGAGGGATTGACAGAACTTTTTGAAATTTATTATTTTGATATTATCATTATCAGTATTACTATTAGTATTACTAGTATTAGTATTATTAGTATTACTATTAGTATTACTAGTATTAGTATTATTAGTATTACTATTAGTATTACTAGTATTAGTATTATCAGTATTACTATTAGTATTACTAGTATTAGTATTATCAGTATTACTATTAGTATTACTAGTATTAGTATTATCAGTATTACTATTAGTATTACTAGTATTAGTATTATCAGTATTACTATTAGTATTACTAGTATTAGTATTATCAGTATTACTATTAGTATTACTAGTATTAGTATTATCAGTATTACTATTAGTATTACTAGTATTAGTATTATCAGTATTACTATTAGTATTACTAGTATTAGTATTATCAGTATTACTATTAGTATTACTAGTATTAGTATTATCAGTATTACTATTAGTATTACTAGTATTAGTATTATCAGTATTACTATTAGTATTACTAGTATTAGTATTATCAGTATTACTATTAGTATTACTAGTATTAGTATTATCAGTATTACTATTAGTATTACTAGTATTAGTATTATCAGTATTACTATTAGTATTACTAGTATTAGTATTATCAGTATTACTATTAGTATTACTAGTATTAGTATTATCAGTATTACTATTAGTATTACTAGTATTAGTATTATCAGTATTACTATTAGTATTACTAGTATTAGTATTATCAGTATTACTATTAGTATTACTAGTATTAGTATTATCAGTATTACTATTAGTATTACTAGTATTAGTATTATCAGTATTACTATTAGTATTACTAGTATTAGTATTATCAGTATTACTATTAGTATTACTAGTATTAGTATTATCAGTATTACTATTAGTATTACTAGTATTAGTATTATCAGTATTACTATTAGTATTACTAGTATTAGTATTATCAGTATTACTATTAGTATTACTAGTATTAGTATTATCAGTATTACTATTAGTATTACTAGTATTAGTATTATCAGTATTACTATTAGTATTACTAGTATTAGTATTATCAGTATTACTATTAGTATTACTAGTATTAGTATTATCAGTATTACTATTAGTATTACTAGTATTAGTATTATCAGTATTACTATTAGTATTACTAGTATTAGTATTATCAGTATTACTATTAGTATTACTAGTATTAGTATTATCAGTATTACTATTAGTATTACTAGTATTAGTATTATCAGTATTACTATTAGTATTACTAGTATTAGTATTATCAGTATTACTATTAGTATTACTAGTATTAGTATTATCAGTATTACTATTAGTATTACTAGTATTAGTATTATCAGTATTACTATTAGTATTACTGTATTAGATCTCCTTAAACCTGTGTGCATTTTATTTGCTACTTTTGTTATATTTTTTGTTTTGTTTTCTTTTCTTCTGTTTCTGTTACTATTATCATAATATTGCTTTTCCTTTAGCCTTTGTCGTTGTTTTGTTTTGTTGTTGTTGTTGTTGTTGTTGTTTTGTTTTGTTTTGTTTGTTTGTTTGTTTGTTTGTTTTGGGAGTTTGTTTTGTGTCTTTTGTTCTTAGTTTTGGGTTATTTTGTTGTTGTTTTTTGTAGGTTTTTCTTTTGTTTTATTTCGTTTACGTTTTTCTTTTCGTTTCTTCACATGCCCTAAAGGGGTTTCAAAATAATACCAAAAAAAAAAAAACTTGAAACTCAGAGCAATCCTATTGAATCGAAGCTGCACCGGGTAAACTCCCCCCCCCCCTTTCTTGTTGAACACGAGAGGCATGACACGCCTGACCGAACGTTCCGCTTCACTGATCAGGTGCTGGCCTGGCTAGACATGTCCAACCTGGTGATCGCTATGCCCTCTCTACTGGCGATCACCATCCGTGACGACGTACCTGGCTTCACCGCTGCCTGTAAAACCACAAGCTTCGTGGCGATCTTCACAGCCACGACATCCGCCTGTGTGCTGGCCGTCATAGCTGCCAACCGCTTCAGGAAGATCGTGCAGCCTGCTAGGTCCCAGGTTCGAGTCCTTTCTTTCTTTTTGTCTGTATGGTCTGTTTGGTAGAATCAGTGGTGAGGCAGTTGCGTATATATACATAAATGTTTTTATTGTCGTTTAGTTCGTTGTAATCTTGTAAGAATGTTATATGAAATGTAAAGCGTTGATAGCTTTACAGGCGCCCTGTAAATAATAATAATAATAATAATAATAAATAGTAGTAGTAGTAATAGTAATAATAATAATGTGTATGTACGCATGAATTTATTCTTTTAGCTTTTTTTATCTTGTAAGAATATTATTATTATCTTGATTGTAAGGCGCCTAGAGCTTGTTTTCCAGGGAACATAATAATAATAATAATAATAGTAATATATTCTTCTATCGCGCCTATTTTCGGTGAGCACATGCAAAGCTCTTACAGAGTTAAACAAAACTGAAAGAACGAAAAGGGCTAAAAGAGCTTTTTTTTTTAATACCACAGCCAGGTGTGGGCTGCTTTCAAATCCAAAAGAGCTGTGTGTGTAAGACCATAAACTGCTAACCAGCTGATTCGATTTCTTTATTGCCTTTCAGGTGAAGTTAGTCTTGGCCAAGAAACTATGCGCGGCTTGTTTTGTATTCGGGGCTTGCTGCACCATCCCGACTGTCTTCATCTTCGGTCGCGACACGGTCACCTACCACGGGGATGTCCAGCCGGTCAACATCTCCTACTGTTTTCTACAGCTAGATGTGAGCAAAATTTCTGTTAAAAGTAGTAGTAGTAGTAGTTAATTTGTTCCGATCGTTATTTCGAGACAGCAACCAACTCATATTTCATGATGTAGAAAAGGACATAGCGTGCATAAATTTACATTACATTAATTTTGTGAAAAAAATGGATGTGTTATGTGAATATGCTTGAGTGACTAGTACAAGGGATCCTGTATGCCTAACGTTTCTGTATACATACCTACAAAGCTACAACTCCTGCCTACCTTTTGCTACCATAGAATCTAGACCTATGCAAATTCAAGGACAAGCTTGCTGACATTCTGTCCAATATATATCTGTGTGTGTGTGTGTGTGTGTGTGTGTGTGTGTGTGTGTGTGTGTGTGTGTGTGTGTGTGTGTGATAACATGCATGAAAACATAATCCTGAATGTATGCCTGTCGATAACCATGTGACTTGCAGTGGTATCGTGTTCCAGCATGCGGTACGCATGTCGGCATGTAAGCAAACATGTTTATGTCTATATGTCTGTACGTACATGTATGTATGTAAGTATGTATGTCTGTAACGAAAAAAAAACTCTGTCTTATTTCAAATCAGAGCTTTAAACTTATCTGTTTCAACTTGCCTTCTACTGATTCATGTAATCGTGGTGCTTGCTGTTTTAGAATGTGTTCTATGTACGTGTGAGTGTTGTGTGAATGTGCAACGAGCTGATTTTGTTTTCAAGAATTGTGCTGTATAAATGTGATTTATTAAAAATTATTTTCAATCACAATAAGATAGCTATATCCTGAAAACTGGACATAATACAAAATAAAAGTCGGACTAAGAGGGAGATAAATCAGCCAAAAATTATGATACTCGTGCGGAAATCAAAGTCTTTGATACAAATATCAGTCACATCATAGTGTTACGAGTATCAAATTAATACTGATGATAATCTTTATACTATCACCGGAGGCCATGCGCTGATAGCAGATGATATCATAATTATTTACTGGATATCACATGGTATATGATATCACAGAACTGAAAAGGGAAATTACTGATAGCTTCTTTGCTGCCTTGGTTCCTTCAATGTCCGCTTGATTGATTGATTGATTGATTGATTGATTGATTGATTGATTGATTGATTGATTGATTGATTGATTTGATCATGCCACAGGACAATATCCCTGTCATCATCACGTGGGCAGTGGTACAGGGGACCACGTTCATGACCATCACGGGCCTGCTGGTCACGCTGTATGGCTTCACGATTCGCTCGCTCCGTATCCACGACAAGCGTATCTCCACCATGAGGCGACGACCGTCCGCAGTATCCAACGTATCCAAGACTATCTCCAAGTGAGTGTCGGTCTGGATTTAGTAGTAGTAGTAGTAGTAGTAGTAGTAGTAGTGAAAAGTCAATATCATTTTCAACATCTCAATATATGTCATTATCATTGTATCTCCATGTGAGTACTGGTCTGGATTAGGGACACACGGTAGTAGTAGTAGTAGTAGTAGTAGTAGTAGTAGTAGTAGCAGTAGTAATGAAAAATCAATATCATTTTCAGAATCAGTATAATTATATTATTAATATTTTATCTTCAAGTGAGTGTCGGTCTGGATTTAGAGCGCAAAATAGTAGTAGTAATAGTAGTAGAAGCAGTGGTAGTAAAATCAATATCATTATCAAAATCAATAATCAAGTCATTATCATTTTATCTCCAAGTGAGTGTCGGTCTGGATTTAGGGCACAAAATAGCAGTAGTAGTAGTAGCAGTGAAAAGTCAATATCATTTTCATAATGAATATATGTCATCATTATTTTATCTCCAAGTGAGTGTCGGTTTATTATTATTATTATTATTATTATTTAAAAATTATATCATTTCCAAAATCAATAAATGTCATTATTTTATCTCCGAGTGGTTTTCGGTCTGCATTAAGGACACACAGTAGTAGTAGTAACACACTCAAAATCTTTTCAAAATTTATGTATGTCCTTATTTTTTTTTCTCCAAGTGAGTGTCGGTTTTGCTTTAAGACGCATATTATTATTATTATTACTGAAAAATTAATATCATTTTCAAAAATAATACATGTATGTCATTATTATGTTATCTCCGAGTGAGTGTCGGTCTTTCTTTAGGGCGCATATTATTATTATTATTATTATTATTGAAAAAATCTGTATCATTATAAAAATCTATGTAATATGTCAACATCATTATTATTATTATTATTTAACAATTATATCATTTCCAAAATAAAAAATGTCATTATTTTATCTTCGAGTGGTTTTCGGTCTGCATGAAGGACAAACAGTAGTAGTAGTAGTAGTAGTAGTAACACACTCAAAATCTTTTCAAAATTTATGTATGTCCTTATTTTTTTTCTCCAAGTGAGTGTCGGTTTTGTTTTATGACGCATATTATTATTATTATTATTATTATTACTGAAAAATTAATATCATTTTCAAAAATAATACATGTATGTCATTATTATGTTATCTCCGAGTGAGTGTCGGTCTTTCTTTAGGGCGCATATTACTGAAAAAATCTGTATCATTATAAAAATCTATGTAATATGTCAACATCATTTTACGTTATCCAAACTGAGTGTTGTAAGTCAGCCTTGGCAATAAACATTGGGATCGCGACCTTCAGTCTAAGAACTGAACAAAAACAATGTTCGTTTGTTTGTTTGTTTGTCAACATTACTCACAGCATGTTCCTATATTTCAGAAAGCACACGCTCGTCTTCATCGCCGTCACAGTGGTGTTCTTCGCGAGTTACTCTCCTTACCTGGTCACCATCATCATCCTTCTCGCCGACAGATCCATAGAAAGGTCCATGAACGCGATTGCCAAGGCTTTCTTCGACATCGCCAAGCTCTTCCCGTTGCTAAGCAACGTATCCAACCCGATCATCTACAGCTTCACGTCGGAGAAGTTCCGGCAAGAGTGTAAGAAGGTGTTCAAGTTGAGGCCATGTCGCCGTATGCTGAACCTTGAACGCAAGGACTCGACAACCGTTAGCCACGAGCTGTCACAGTCTGAGGAGTCGTAACAGCTGTGAGGGGTGTTACATGGACAGTGAGAGGATTTTTCCGCAAACAGGTCAAAAACCTCGGAAAGCTGGAACGTTTTTAACCAAGAAACGTTTATCCTGTTTGCTCTCCTGAAGGGGAAAGTCGTCTTGTGTTGGTGGTTTTCACCAAGAAACGTTTATCCTGTTTGCTCTCCTGTAGGGGAAAGCCGTCTTGTGTTGGTGGTTTTAACCAAGAAACGTTTATCCTGTTTGCTCTCCTGTAGGGGAAAGCCGTCTTCTGTTGGTGGTTTTAACCAAGAAACGTTTGTCCTGTTTGCTCTCCTGAAGGGGAAAGTCGTCTTGCGTTAGTGTTTTCGGGAGCGGTGGTAGTGTTCCTGGGCTAAACACTCCCAAGGTCATCAAGGTCATTGATTTAGAGGCTTCTAAATCTGTGTGGCTGTTTCAATCACCCCATCACATGTACAGCGTAATACGCATCCAGGCTCCGCTTGTCATTTTGTCTCTGTTGCTTGTGACTTGCAGTAGGAGCTTCTCCATCTCACCAGGACAAACTCCACACAGCAACAACAACATTAGTCGTGAATCTGACGACTGTGTGCTGCTTAGGCAGACAAGGTGCTGGTGCCAAGACTTTGGCATAACCAAAAGAAGATTATTTTTTTTAAAATACAATCGAACTTGAATGCCAGTTGTCCAAGAGGTCACTCTTCAACGAATGACATTTTCGTTGCAGTAACGCTCATTAGAAAACCTGTCCGGACTTACCAGCCTGGCGACGGACTGGAGATGTTTGTTCTCTCTGAATAATTTTAACAGTTTCCTGTGCCATAGCTGCGAGAGAGCTTTGATAATGTACGTAAACAAATCATGAATTTCCATTCAAGAAATATCCAGTGTATGGTCAAAGTTATACAGGATAATGTAGATCTCATTAAATATTCATGCGTGCATGATGATTCGAACTCTTTTTTTTTCTACGACATGGGTCTTGGGCGCTCATAACCCCAGATACTGTTTGTCGTGTTTTTGTCTTAACTTCATGGAAATATTGGTCCAACTTAGGTCGGATACTTGTAAGTGTATCGTGAGATATTTTGTGCATAAATTATGTACATTTTGTACAAAAACAAACTGAGAATGAAACAGTGCTTCACGTGGATGAATATTCTGTACAGCTGCTTTAACTACACGTGGAGTAAAATGCTGGTCATGTGGAAGAAATGTTGCTTCTAGTACTGATAATGAATGTATGATGACTGTACGTTTATGATGTTTTCCTCGTTTCAAGGGACGTTAAACTCACCAACACCCTCCCACCCACCCCTTGTTCGAAGCTTAAGATGAAGAGGAGCATGAAATGTAACTTTTCCGTGTCCATGTGTGATGAGAAATTAAAAGCTGTTTATATTTGATAAGTCGCTTTATGCCTGCTGCATCTTTGTGTACATTTGTGTATAAATTAATTAGTAAGTCGCTTTGTGGCTAATGCGTCTCTTAGCGTCACTTGCAAGGCAGCTGTTATTAAGCTTACAGTTTGTTCAGCAATATAGTTTTGTTGTTACTAGTGGTAGTGGTGGTGATCCAAGTTTGACCAGTTACAGGGAATGAGAAAGAGAGTAACCGCTTCAGGCTTTACTTGAGAAATCGGTATTGGAACCTGGATATTACTGAAAGGAGTTTGAAAGAATATTAATGGTTTCAGAGATGTTGTTATTCATTTTCGACTTGGAATTAGTGGACTCAGTACACAAGAAACAGATATTGCTGAAAACCAAACTATTAGTACATAGCCATTTTACCTTTTTTTTTCTTTGTTGTTGTTGTTGTTGTTGTTGTTGTTGTTGTTGTTGTTGTTGTTGTTGTTGTTGTTGTTGTTGTCGTCGTCGTCGTCGTCGTCGTCGTTTTGTTGTAAAGCATCAGACCAACAATGTTGAAACTTTTTATGCTGAAGATGCAAGGTTTGGTCAAGTCATGTCATGTAGAAATGAAAGTACGATACGCCAACTGGCTTGGTTTCTGTTTGAAAGTTTCCAGATTAAAAAAGAAGCACCTATTCTATGTATACCTGTGTTGCTCCCTCCAGATTGGTGGGTTTTGTTTACAGTTAGCTTTTTGTGCTTTATCGGTCCGTGTTCAGTTCTTTGACTGATGGGATCCTTCTCGTAGTGTTTTCGCTGAGTTGTTAAATTAAATGATGTTGCGTTTGTGTATCATTTCATCCATCCTGTGAGGGGAGCCGGGGTGGCCGAATTGTAGAGCGTTGGACATCTAATATAGCTCGGGTCGTGAGTTCGTTCCAGGCTGGGGTCAAATATTTGTGCTGGTGTTTTCATCGTTGCCCCGTCTTTGATCTCACCCAAATGTGGTGGAAAATAACGTTAAACCCTCAAACACCCACCCGCCCTCTTATCCATCCTGTACTTTGAAATAACTTGTGAGACATGTTGATATAGGCCAAGGACTAAAAAAAAAAAAAAACCAATAAACTCTGTCTGACTGAGGTACAATGACACTGCTGGTAACAAGGACTACTCGTCTGAGTTGTCAGTAAGCACAGCTCGAGAAGGATTTCCGTTAGTCGCTGGGCTGAACAGGCCACGCAGTCGCTGAGTTGAATAGGCTTATCAAAGGAAACATAAGCCTGTAGCCTTTCACAATTACAGACCTAATTAATCTTATGCTTTATCGGCGAGTCCTGTGCGACTCCGCTTGGTTTTCTAGCTTCAAGAATTTTGGTTCCTGCCATGGCAACGTGGAAAATATCATGGAAAATATGTATAAATGAACATTGTCTCAGTGTGTGTCTGTTTACCATTCTTACGCTCCGCGGGAAGTAAGCCCATTGTTCAGTTTGGCGACTTTGAATCGATTAGCTCCCGTGGCGCTAGCATCTTCAAACGGTTTCCGTGGTATTTACGCGATTTCTCATTTCCTCCGTATCTTCAAACGGTTCCCGCGGTACCTCTGCATATCATCGCCCTGGGAAAAGCCGGGTACATCTGCTAGTACGCAAATTTATGCAATTTTTTTAAAAGACACAAAAGGAAGCACAGCAGGCGGGGTGGTTGCAGAATGTTTGTTTTAGGGACACTCTCCTGAATAGGGGCCAAAAATGATTTCAAAATCGCAGAACCTGAAATGGACTGTGGGAAGTGGGAGGTTTGGCGCAACGCACAGAGGCAAGACCCCTAGACATCCAGCGTGCAAACTATACCTTAAGGGTCTGCAATCTCAACAAAGCTGCAAACATTGTGGGTTTTTGTTTTTTTTTTTTGTTTTTTTTTTTTTGTTTTTTTTGGGGGGGGGGGGGGGTTAAACTGCGACTGTACATAATGCAAACAACTGTGTCACAGTTGCAGAGTTTTCAGCGCTTGTAAAACCAGAGCGAGTTTGCGGTGACTTCATTCTTCTTTTGGTCAGTGAGCGAGACACATCGCCACAGTGTCTAGAGCGGGTGGTGTGTGCTGCACGAGGAGACTAGTCGGCACTGCGATTTTTCTCGCTCAATGTCAAAACGCAAACGCAAACTGAGCTGTGAAATCAGGCTTCCCTTGGCTTTTCTAGGGGTTTCAGGGGCGCTGAAAACTCTGTAACTGTGACAGAGTTAACCGCGCATTTGGCACAGTCGGATAATTTGGGAAGTAGAGCGTGGACTATGGAGTTAAAGTCTTCCACTGGCGTCTTCTTGTAACGTAGGAGAAGACACTGAAACGGTAATAACTAGGGGCGGACATTGACATGGCAAGCTTGTATCTTGTTTGATATGCTTACGAAGTCATTTTGTGGGATACTTGCTTGTGCTGCGAGTCATGTACTGATGTAGGCCTACATTGTAGTGTGGATCCTGTATGATTCGGAAATGTTTGTGTCCTTGAGCCATGAATAAACTGAGGTTTCGTGCTTCTCTGTGTGTGTGTGTGTGCGTGTGTGTGTGTGTGTGTGTGTGTGTGTGTGTGTGTGTGTGTGTGTGTGTGTGTGTGTGTGTGTGTGTGTCCGTGCGTGCGTGCGTGCGCGCGCGCGTGTGTGTGTGTGTGTGTGTGTGTGTGTGTGTCCGTGCGTGCGTGCGTGCGTGCGTGCGTGCGTGCGTGCGTGTGTGAAGGACGACGTAGTTACATGACGATGATTGTTTGGTACAGATAGCAATGCCTATTGATTTCAAGTGCACACAATTTTTTTACGTCAATAATAATGATTAAACACGAAAATAGAGGTATAAAATAGCAGGCGAACAGTCGCCATGCACTTAATCAGACAAAATTACTAAAATGGGATATATCAGTGTTAAAAGTGAAAAGAGTGTTATAACATTATTCATGACTTCGCGCCTTACTGTGACATGAAGTATTTGAATAACCTAGAGAGAGAGAGAGAGAGATGATGATGATGATGATGATGAAACTTTTTTTAAATTCAGGATTGAGCATTTAGCCATTCCTGCCTGTCTTACAATCTGTCCTGCTATTCTACGTAAAAGGGTAAAAAAAAATTTAAAAAAGAAGAAGAAAAAGACAACATCAAACCAAGGGGGGGGGGGGGGGGGGGAGAGAGAGACAGAAAAAAAAGACAAAACAAAAGTATTAACTATCTAGAGGAAATGAAGAAGAAAAAAGTACACTTGAGAGAGAGAGAGAGGGGGGGGGGGGGAGAAACATAAGAGGCATTCGACAAAAGACAACTACGATAAAACGTAAGCGTTCTCGATAACTTGATTTACGTCGAGATAACTGCGCCAAGGTAACGCTTGTTGGAAAGATCACTGCAGTTTGTAGAAACGTGTATGACTGCTGATGCTGCCTTTTCCGACGATGCCAACCAGTAGTCTGCCAGTGACTGCATTCTACAGTTGACAGTTAGTAGTCCGTAATTTGATACAGCAGCTGGAAATGGGGAAGACAACAAGGATGAACCACATGGAACCCGTGTGATGGTGTCTGGTGAAGATGGAGCAACGCTCGCATTCCGTTACTTGCTGCGGAAATTCTAAAACAGCAAAATAATGTGACTGATTGAATTGTAGTCAGGTTAAGCCTTCTGAGGGGCTGTTATTTATTATTTAGGTCGTAACTACCCAGAAGGGTGGGAAGCAGCCGGGATAGTCGAATGGTAGAGTGTTGAACTTTCAATACTCGGGACGAATCCCGGCTTGGGCCGTTGCTCCGTCTTTGGTAGCACCCATACGTGGTGGAAAAGACGTTAAACTCCCAAACGCCTACTAACCCTCCACCCCCCCCCCCCGCCCCTCCCCCCACCCCGTCCAGAAGGGCTAATGTGTACGTCGTAGGGGAGCCGGGGTGGTCGAATCGTAGAGCGTGTGACTTCTAATGCTCGGGTCGTGAGTTCGATCCCGGCTGGGGCCAAATATTTGTGCTGGCTTTTTCATCGTTGCCCCGTCTTTGATATCACCCTATGTGGTGGAAAAGGACGTTAAATCCCCAAACACCCACCCACCCGTGTACGTCGTAACTGCTCCGAGGTGACAACGTTTAGGTCTTAACTGTCCAGAAGGGCTAACGTTTAAGTCTAAAATGTCAAGAGGGGCTAACGTTTAGGTATTAACCTCTCAGAGCTGCCAACGTTTAGGTAAGAACTGCCCAGAAGGGCTAACGTTTAGGTCTACACTGTCAAGAGGGGCTAACGTTTAGGTCTAAAGTTCCCAGAGGGGCTAACGTACAAGTCTTTACTGTCAAGAGCGGCTAACGATTATGTCTTCACTGTC